>OLKM01000588.1:102500-132500 GCA_900291075.1 Melanogrammus aeglefinus
GCAGCTGGGTGGGGTCGATGAAGGTGTACTGGTTGCCTTGGTTAACGTCAATGATCTTCCAGCGGATCTCATAGCGGGGTTTCTGGGCAGGAGAACCATCAGGGGTCAAGGGGTTTGTGGGGTCACCGGGGGGGGGGTCAGAGGGCATAACACGGCAGGTGTTCCTTCACCTGTTTGTACTTGTAGAGGAGAGCCAATAGGAGGAGGAGGAGGAGCAGAGCAGCACTGGATGACCCAATCAGAATAGAGTTGAAGAAGGGAGGCGGACTTCCTTGCATTGAAGGGAGGATCACATCTGAGAGGAAACACCAATTTATATCTAAATGTCTCTCATATGTTATATATATGCAACGTCTGTTACTGTGTATTAAAGAGTTACTGTATACAGTAGTATTAAAGAGTTACAGTAGTATTATAGTAACTGTGTACAGTTGTATTATATGTATACAGTAATATTATAGTCACTGTTTAAGGTGGTATTATATGGTATACAGTAGTATCATCGTTACTGTCTACAGTACTATTATAGAGTTACTGTATTTACAGTATTAGTATAGTTACTGTATATAGTATTATTATAGTTACTGTTTAAAGTAATAGTATATAGTATACAGTAGTACCATAGTTACTGCAGTAGTATTATATAGTTACTGTATACAGTATTATTATAGTTACTGTTTAAAGTAGCATTATATAGTTACTGTATAGAGTAGCATTATATAGTTAGGCTACTGTTTAAAGTAGCATTATATAGTTACTGTATAGAGTAGCATTATATAGTTACTGTATAGAGTAGCATTATATAGTTACTGTATAGAGTAGTATTATAGTCACTGTTTAAAGCAGCATATATAGTTACTTTACAGTAGTATTATAGAGTTGCTCTATACAGTGTTTTACTAGGGCCTTACAGGAGATGAAGTGGACACGAGACTCGCCCATTGTGCTTCTGGCCACGCACTCCACGGTGACGTTATCACTGTTGAACGTCCAGGCCAGCTCACTGTGAACTTCCTCGTTCAGCTCCATGCTCTCTCCTGATTGGTCGGCCCCTGACAGCTGATATGTGGCATTATCCCCACAGCTGCCACGCAACAAGATCAGATCATATTATCGTCCGTTCAATGGATATGAGTATCAACCGCTAGCATAACGAATATAAATAATGAACAAACAAACAATGAGATCCTTACTTTATACCACGTTTATAATATTCTTATTATTAATTAAAATGAAATGATCAACAGGCACCATAAAACATTTATGTTAGACTAAATTTGGTAAGTGGGGCAAGTAAGTATCAGCTGGTCACTGCGTAATTAGTGGTAATTTTACATACGTGTCAGAGATCCGAGGACATCTGTACCAGTGGAGTGTGGGCAGAGGATATCCCGAGCTGGAGCAGATGAGAGTTTGATTCTCAGTCCGTTTGATCACCGCGGTAGGGGATCCTGAAACATACCAGCCAATGAGAATCATGATGTCATTTTTAAGCCTCGTTATCAGAGTGTGGCCAGCAGGGGGCGGTCTTACTGTAAACCCGAAGATCGATGGTAAGGGAGTCACTGGAAACCAGAGAAGAGAAGAAGAATCTGTATTTCCCCCGGTCCTCAAATCTAACCTTTCTCAGAAGCAGCCACGATTCCAACCTACAAGAAACACCCAAAACAAACATCATCACTATCTAAACATTATCAATATCTGACTAAACATTATCACCATCGAACATATAACAAATTCAACATTATCACTATCTGACTTAACATTATCAATATCGAAATCACTGTCAAACATTATCACTGTCTGACTAAACATTCTTACTATCTAAGCATTTAACATTATCACTATCTGACTCAACATTATCACTGTTGAGTCACGCCACCTCAGACCACAGGCTGACCAGAGAACAGACCGACACGGTTACAGTAGGAGGTGCTGAACAGGTCAACACTGTGGCAGTAGGAGGTGCTGAACAGACCAACACGGTTACAGTAGGAGGTGCTGAACAGACCAACACTGTGGCAGTAGGAGGTGCTGAACAGACCAACACTGTGGCAGTAGGAGGTGCTGAACAGACCAACACGGTTACAGTAGGAGGTGCTGAACAGGTCAACACTGTGGCAGTAAGAGGTGCTGAACAGACCAACACTGTGGCAGTAGGAGGTGCTGAACAGACCAACACTGTGGCAGTAAGAGGTGCTGAACAGGTCAACACTGTGGCAGTAGGAGGTGCTGAACAGACCAACACTGTGGCAGTAGGAGGTGCTGAACAGGTCAACACTGTTACAGTAGGAGGTGCTGAACAGGTCAACACTGTTACAGTAGGAGGTGCTGAACAGGTCAACACTGTTACAGTAGGAGGTGCGGAACAGGTCAACACTGTGGCAGTAGGAGGTGCTGTGTTCTGGTAGAAAGTGTCTCTCACCTGTCCGGCTGGCTGATGGCGCTCTCCTGAAGCGAGGTGTTATTCAGCCAGGGTGTGTCCCACTGATGGTGCCGTAGTGGCGGGTACGCCTCCGTCAGGAAGGCCAGCTTCACGTCCTGCCCCTCCCACACCTCCACCACGCTAGCCGCCGCCCCTGCACTAGCGTTAGCCCCGCCAGAGCTAAAGGTTGTGTTAGCGCTAGCATCCACCACCAGCCTCACAGCCATCTGCACGGTGCTAACGTTAGCCTGCCGAACAGGCAGGAGGTAGACTCTCAGGTAGGGAGCATCTGGGAGGAACCATAGAGCACAAATATATCAGAGGTGACCTATAAAATCAAATATATATGAATATACACATAGTGACTGTTATCTCACCGACGACGGTCAGGTTGGCGGTTGCCGTGGTGACGCCAGCCTGGTTGGCGGCTTTGCAGGTGAAGCGACCGCTGTGCTGCCCCTGGACCGCGGGCAGTGTGAGCGTGAGGTTCTTGTAGAACGTCTTGTCCTTATACTCCTGTTCCTTCGTCAGGATCAGCCCCTGCACACACAGTATCAGCTCATCACCTCATTCAGGAGTTTTGCATGCGTGGGTGTAGGTGTGTGTGTGTGTGTGTGTGTGTGTGTGTGTGTGTGTGTGTGTGTGTGTGTGTGTGTGTGTGTGTGTGTGTGTGTGTGTGTGTGTGTGTGTGTGTGTGTGTACCTGTAGGCGTATGTTTGTGTGTGTGTGTTTGTGTGTTTATACCTTAATGAGGTATGTGTTTTTGTGTGTGTACCTGTAGGCGTATGTTTGTGTGTGTGTGTGTGTGTGTGTGTGTCTACCTGTAGGTGTCTGTCTCCAGATGTGTGTCTACCTGTAGGTGTCTATGTCTCCAGGTGTGTGTGTCTACCTGTAGGTGTGTATGTGTGTGTGTGTGTGTGTGTGTGTGTGTGTCTACCTGTAGGTGTCTGTCTCCAGATGTGTGTCTACCTGTAGGTGTCTATGTCTCCAGGTGTGTGTGTCTACCTGTAGGTGTGTATGTGTCCAGGTGTGTGGGTACCTCGAGGTCGGTGCGTGTCCAGGTAACAGAGACTCTGTGATCGGGGTTGGTTGTGAGACAGGTTATCTCCAAACTCTCTCCCACGACACGAATAAAAGAATCCTGACTTATGGAGACGACGGGAAGATCACACAACCCTAGTGGAGACAGACAGACAGGCAGACAGACAGACAGACAGACAGACAGACAGACAGACAGACAGACAGACAGACAGACAGACAGACAGACAGACAATAGCATTATAAGGTCATATAATAATGAATGCATTGAAAGTCCCAACTCTTCTCTGTTTCGGCAGCGCAATAGTGGAACGAACTCCCCGCCGACGACAGGACTGCAGAGTCGCTCATCAGTTTCCCCAAGAGACTCAAGACTCACCAGTTCAGAGTTCACTCGGACTCCTGCATAGCCTCCCCCCTTACTCTCCTAAAAACACCCCTCTTACACACCTATTTTACGCTGTACGTCCTTGCACTTAAAAAAAAACCTAGCAACTGTAAGTGCTTGGCCCTTGTTTCTATAAACATCCTCATGGTACCAACGGCGATATATGTAGTTTCTCTTTCTTCTGACAAATGTACGTATTGTAAGTTGCCTTGGATAAAAGCGTCTGCTAAATACCCTATGCAATAATGTAAATGTACTAGTGGTGGATAATGGCATCATTAAATAGTGTTATTAGTAGGTATTAATAAGTAGGAATGCTTACCGGTGACCACCAGGTATAAAGGCTTGGAGGTGAACTCTTTGCCATCCTTCTGAGCAGAGCAGACGTAGCTCCCGCTGAAGGCCAGGCTTACGTTCCGGATCAGAGCGCCTCGCTGGGGGTCAAAGGTCACCTCCATGCCCAGGGGCAGCCCGCCCGGCTCTCGCTCTCGCCGGAGCGCCAGCTGGCTGAAGGACGGGTCGGTCACCAAGCACTCCAACAGGAAGTCCCGCCCTTCCTCCAGGTTAGGTATATGTTTGGGAACCTCGAACCCAGGATTGGCTGAGTCTGAGGGAGACAGTCAGACAGACAGAAAGGTAAGCAGACAGGCAGGTTTAGGGTTAGTAGGTTTAGGATCAGTGGTTTAGGGTTGGTTGGTTTAGGGTTAGGGGTTTAGGGTTAGTAGTTTACGGTTAGTAGGTTTACGGTTAGCAGGTTCAGGGTTAGTAGGTTTAGGGTTAGCCGGTTTAGGGTTAGTAGTTTAGGGTTAGTAGGTTTAGGGTTAGCAGGTATAGGGTTAGCAGGTTCAGGGTTAGTAGGTTTAGGTTAAGTTGGGTTAGCAGGTTCAGGGTTAGTAGGTTTAGGGTTAGCCGGTTTAGGGTTAGTAGTTTAGGGTTAGTAGGTTTAGGGTTAGCAGGTATAGGGTTAGCAGGTTCAGGGTTAGTAGGTTTAGGTTAAGTTAGGTTTAGGGTTAGCAGGTATAGGGTTAGCAGGTTCAGGGTTAGTAGGTTTAGGTTAAGTTGGGTTAGCAGGTTCAGCAGTTCACTGACCTCTGACGTAGAGGTGGATCCAGGCGTCCCCACAGCGGTAGGTGCCCGTGTGTCGGGGTTTGGAGCGTCTGACCTCCAGGACGGGGCCCAAGGAGTCTTCCAAACGCAGAGAGAAGGCCGAGCTGGACCAGCCACCGGCAGAACCGTTACCATGACAATGCAGGGTGAAGGAAGGACCGGCTGCCAACGCGACCTCCGACCCATTGGGGTACAACCTGGAGTTCAGAGTCATGGAGGGGGTTTCTGTGGAGAAAACAAGACTTTACTAGAACTAACTTTTACAGAACCATAACTAATTGATTACCATGCCTACATAATGACTATAACAGACTGTGATCATAACTATACTATTTATATAACCATAACAGAGATGGAGATGCAGTTAGTTTTAAGATATTCCAATAGGCTTGCAGTACTTATAGATATCCAAGCTTTAAAACTATTTTCCTTTCTCCCTCTCTCCCTCTTCATCCCAAAATGACCTGAAGTTCCCCAATTGCAAAGATTTTTAAACGTATCAAAAAGAGCAACAATAGGACAAAAGCGATATTTATCAGGTTCAAGTTGGGTTTGTTCTCATAAAACCACCATAAACGGATAATCCAGTTTACAGACACCATTTTGCAACTAAACATGGCGTTAACAATCAATGTATCTTAACTAGGAAGGGGTTAAGAGGAAATAGCAAATATTTATAAGAAATGGTTATTAGTTTTATCAGAACTGGTTCTTTATCGTCATCTGGCACCTTGATCTTTCAATAGAGAGGTCAAGTGTCAAAATGTTCAGCAATGTTCGAGCTTTATTCACTCTAACCAAGCAGTATCCACATTGAGTTTATTTTGGTACCAAGACTACACATTCCAGCTCTAGCATTTTGGAGATATACTCTATTTACTCTGGGGTAACCTACTAGACCTGCAGTACTTTTTCAAAGTAACCTATTAACTCCAATATTGATTGTATCTTTGATTGTTTGCAGTGTCCTTTGCAAACCTTTAATCTCTCCTCAAAAAATGAATTGAAAATTGTTGTGAGATTGTGACGCAAGGAGAGATTTTTTTTTCTGTCTGAACAGGCAGGACAACGGTTGTCCAAGAGATGAATAAAGCAATGAAGGAAGAAACGTTCAGGGCGTGTCAACTGAAACTCTCGGAAGGCTCCGCTCATGGCGCCGGCGTCGTTCAACCCACTCGTCACCCAGACTTCCGTTCACAGACCCATCACTTTGCCATTGGGCTCCCAACGTACATTGCGTCCATTTAGTTGCTCCATTGTGACTCAACACATACATGTAACATCAATTGTCCATAGTGTACATTGTAGGGCATTACGTCACGCACCACAAACAGAAAACAGAAAACCACAAACACATAGAAGACATAAACATAAAAGTCCCTTGGCCTTCTCCCTGATATAGTGATTGATTCAGTGTCGATCACGTGGATTGAAGATAGGAGTGTTCCAGTTTGATCCTGTTAAATGTTCGTATTCTCTTTTTAAGACATGGCTGCTGTTAGGGACGATGTTGATAGCCAACCTTCACATGTCTTTATGATGGGCTGTTTCGTTTATTGTCTGGAGGGGATGGCCCACAATCATCAAGCAGATTTTTAATTGCTGTGACAATTTGGCTTTCAAGGTTGTAGACAGACTATTGTACCATACAATAATGCAGTATTGTAAAATGCTCATTATGACTGAGGTGAAGAATAAATGAAGGATTTGACTGCTCGCCCAAAAAGGATCTGAGGCGTTTGAAAAGTATATCCTCGGTTTTTCTCTTTCAGACAAAGTCCACATGGTCTTTCCAGGATAACAGATGATCTATCCACACTCCCAAATACTTGCAGGAGGAAACCTGCTTGATGGTTTCATTGCTGATTAGAATAGGGGTTCTGTTGAGACAGTACTACTGCTATAGCTGGCCTTTCACCATGCCACTTCTCAGGACAGGGAACAAGGATCCTCTGAAACGGCTGAATCAGACCTTCTGTAAAGTCTGTTAAGTAATCCTGGAGTTCTTCCTCTTTCACTGTTTTCTGGGTTTCTATTGTGTTCCTATTGTGTTAGCTCTGTTGGGTTTCTATTGGGTTGTTTCTATTGTGTTAGCTCTGTTGGGTTTCTATTGGGTTGTTTCTATTGTGTTAGCTCTGTTGGGTTTCTATTGGGTTGTTCCTATAGCTCTGTTGGGTTTCTATTGGGTTGTTTCTATTGGGTTGTTTCTATTGTGTTAGCTCTGTTGGGTTTCTATTGGGTTGTTTCTATTGGGTTGGCTCTGTTGGGTTTCTATTGGGTTTCTATTGGGTTGTTTCTATTGTGTTGGCTCTGTTGGGTTTCTATTGGGTTGTTTCTATTGTGTTGGCTCTGTTGGGTTTCTATTGAGTTGTTTCTATTGGGTTGGCTCTGTTGGGTTTCTATTGGGTTTCTATTGGGTTGTTTCTATTGTGTTGGCTCTGTTGGGTTTCTATTGGGTTGTTTCTATTGTGTTGGCTCTGTTGGGTTTCTATTGAGTTGTTTCTATTGGGTTGGCTCTGTTGGGTTTCTATTGGGTTGTTTCTATTGGATTTCTATTGTGTTGGCTCTGTTGGGTTTCTATGGGGTTGTTTATATTGTGCTCCTATTGGGAGGATTCTATTGGGAGGATTCTATTGGGTTGATTATATTCCTTTTATATTAGGCTGGTTCTATTGGGTCAGTACTCTTGTTTTCTTACTGGGTTGGTTCCACTTGGTTGGTTCTATTGTGTTTAAGACCTCTTGAGTTCTAGAGTAACATATTATAATATTCTATCAGATGTTAAAGCATTGGTTATACAGCAACTAAGGGCAAACCAACTGTCGCTGATGTTACGGTCGTCCAGAAGTCAACGCTAACTAACTTTATCTCATGGTTTAAATTGGAAGATAGAAAGATGAAGAGATCGGTTGTTTTATCATCAGTAGAAACCAGCAGCACTGTCTCCATCCTGAGCCTACCACAAGATAATAATGAAGAACATTCTACCGAAAACATATCCTCAAATAACACATTCATACATCAATCAAGATGTCAATAAAACAATGGAAATGGTTGATCATTACCTTTTGCAAAGGTGTGAACCACCGTGAAGAGCAGCACATGTTGAAGTAACGGCTGCATCTGTCCCTTATGGAGATCTGTGTGTGACGACGTTCTCTCTTCTGAACTCCTCAAACTCTGTTTCTCAATTCGTCTCGCTCCTTGTTACCATCTGCTTCTCCTCACTACTTCCCCTATGTGCAAACTCCTCTCTTTCCTCATTTTTTCTCTTCCTCCCTTTCTGTATCTACACATTGTTTTTGTGTTGTTGTTGTTGTTGTTGTTGTTGTGGCTAACGCTCATGTGTATCTGTCTATGGACTGAGAACAATACATTTCTATTTATCTATCTATATGTATGTATATAAGTACATACATTAACATATGTTTATATATGTGTGTATGTATATAGTATGTTTGTATATATATATATATATATAATGTATGTGTATATATATATTCACATATATATGTGTGTATATATATGTGTGTTTTTGTGTGTGTTTATCACACAGTGTTTTGATTACATTTTTATTTTAATTTTCAGTAAACTATAACAAATGGCATGCAAACATAATTATCATCAACCCCAACCTTATATTATCATTTACGATATTTATTTATCATTCATCATTTAGATATCAGCTAACCCTAACATACATTATCATGTAGATTGCTTTCAATATCACATTATGTAGCCATAACTCATGTTATCATTCATAAGCTCCGAACATATTACCATACACCTCAAACAATTATAATACAACTCAAAAAACAATAGTATAAAGCACATTACTTAATAACATAACATGTTATACATAACAATGATGATAGTTATCATGATAATAAAATAACAATGATAACAATGATGGTAATTTATGAGGACTCTTGTCTTGTAGTATATGTTCTTTATTCTGGTTAAGGAGAACTCTTATCTTGAAGTATATGAGTTATTAATTAGGGGGACTCTTATCTTGAAATAGATGAGATATGTACGAGGGGGACTCTTATCTTGAAGTAGATGAGACATGTACGAGGGGGACTCTTATCTTGAAGTAGATGAGATATGTACGAGGGGGACTCTTATCTTGAAGTAGATGAGATATGTACGAGGGGGACTCTTATCTTGAAGTAGATGAGATATGTACGAGGGGGACTCTTATCTTGAAGTAGATGAGATATGTACGAGGGGGACTCTTATCTTGAAGTAGATGAGATACCGGTATGTACGAGGGGGACTCTTATCTTGAAGTAGATGAGATATGTACGAGGGGGACTCTTATCTTGAAGTAGATGAGATATGTACGAGGGGGACTCTTATCTTGAAGTAGATGAGATATGTACGAGGGGGACTCTTATCTTGAAGTAGATGAGATATGTACGAGGGGGACTCTTATCTTGAAGAGTAGATGAGATACCGGTATGTACGAGGGGGACTCTTATCTTGAAGTAGATGAGATATGTACGAGGGGGACTCTTATCGTGAAGTAGATGAAATATGTCCGAGGGGGACTCTTATCTTGAAGTAGATGAGATATGTACGAGGGGGACTCTTATCTTGAAGTAGATGAGATATGTACGAGGGGGACTCTTATCTTGAAGTAGATGAGATATGTACGA
This sequence comes from Melanogrammus aeglefinus, assembly GCA_900291075.1. NCBI lineage: Eukaryota > Metazoa > Chordata > Actinopteri > Gadiformes > Gadidae > Melanogrammus > Melanogrammus aeglefinus. Next base: position 112,120 of record OLKM01000588.1, read on the forward strand.
GGGGGACTCTTATCTTGCATCCATCAGGTCTGATGTTTGTTCCGTCATTGAGGCATCGTGGGATTCTGGAGCGGCCTCCATAACCGCCAGGCTGAGGATGAATACATGATATCAGATGAACACATGATGAAATTACTATTGCGCCAAACATCTTTAGTAATGGCTGTAGTATCTCAGTGAATGAATTCATGAGAATGTTTAGAAATTTGAATGTATCTAATCTGCTGTGTTGCATAATGATATTCTTAATTTGAATGTGTTGTAAGATTAATTTCTAGTATATTTAAGTTCAACTGTAACCCTAACCCTAATCCTCTCTAGAATTTGAATTTTTGAAACCATACCTCTACATAACTCTCATAATAACTTACTTCTCTTTAACGCTGATATTCAAGTTGACTAACTTCTCTCTAACTCTGGATTTTAGTTCAAAGTGCTGACAGCACTTGTGCTATTCTCTGTTCCTCCTTAAGACAGGAAGTGGAGGCGAACAGAAGGAGAAAAGACCCCTAATACCACCGACTACTAACCGAATCTACTAACCCTGCACTACCCTACTAACTCTCACTCCTAATCGAATCTACTAACCCTAGACTACCCTACTGACTCTAAACTACCGCCACCCAAACCTACTAATGGCGCGTTTCCACCGGAGGGTGCAGGTCGGTTCAGTTCGCTTACGGATCACGTTTTCAACGCAAAACGCGGGCTTGACCCGGACTGAGCCGTATTGAGCTGTACTCATCTCGCAGTACTCCGCCGTTGTGGTAATGAAGTTGTGTTCCTGTCTGAATCCTTGGACGCCAGACTTCAGAGCCGAAAGTCCAAGATCTCCCAGCTTTCTTGCAGCATTTCTCGGAGGCGCGGCCCCTTTTTGTCTTCGTCTTTCGGAATTCTGAGAGTAGACCCGGGAGCAGTGATGACGCTCTCAGCAAAATGGCTGCTACCGTTTCTTTGTATTTGTACCACGTAGGTCATTTTAATGTCGCTTTTAAATGCTCTTACAAACTTGATTACATTGCTACTTTATTCTTGTCACCAATTCATACATCGCATGGTCTTGCTGCGGGTGCAATACAATGTAAAGTTGTGTTCTTTGTTTTCGTGCTGGTTTGCTTAAAGAGGCTAATGTAGCTAACAATATTTAACGACGAGCCAATTTCATGACACAATCACAAAGAGGAACAGGAACGCTATAAATGCTCCGAGACCGGAAATGACGTCAAAAGTGCAACTCGGAAGGCTGGCGTCCAAGGATTCAGGAACACGAACCGCACCTTCACTACTCCACCAAGCCACCCCGAACCGACACGCACCCTCCGGTGGAAATGTGCCATAACCCTAAACTACTGACTCTAAACTACCTCCACCCAAACCTACTAACCCTACACCCCCCTACCGACTCTAAAACTACCTCCGCCAAAACTTCCAAACCCTACACTATCCAACCCTACACTCAGCTGCACCACCCAACCCTACACCACCCTAAACAGTATAGTTAATATACTATCTAGTACAGTATAAGTATGTGCTATACTAGACAGTATAGCACATACATATACCATACCACATAGTATTGTATATATGTTATACTATCTAGTATAGTATATTCATATGCTCTATTATCTAGTATTGCACTAGACACTCTATACATGTTGTGCTTCTATACTTCTTTTTAAACAATACTATATACTCACGGGGTTTGGAGGTTTTCAGGACCTGCCTGCACCTGGGCACTGGTTTCCATGGTGACCAGGTAGCTGTGGGAGGAGCCAGCCTCCGGGAGCTCTGTACGTGTTCGGTCGACCAAAACCTCTGGGGGTTGGTCCACTGCAGGGAGAGAAGAACGGGTGGAGGATGAGAGCGTAACCTAGGTAACCGGGCTGTCTGAATGACAGGGCAAGTGTGTTACCTAGGTTACCAGGCTGTCTGAATGACAGGGTAAGTGTGTTACCTAGGTTACCAGGCTGTCTGAATGACAGGGTTAGTGTGTTACCTAGGTTACCAGGCTGTCTGAATGACAGGGTAAGTGCGTTACCTAGGTAACCAGGCTGTCTGAATGACAGGGTAAGTGCGTTACCTAGGTTACCAGGCTGTTTGTCTGTCCTGGCGGCTCTTGATCTGGTTATCGCTGTGTTCTCTCCACTCAGGAAGTTCTGCTTCAGCTGGGAGTACAGCTGCCCAAACAACAGAACACACCATAACATGATACACACCGTAACACAACACCACACAATACACATCAGAAAACACCAAGACTCAGCTGGTTTAACCAGTTAGAATCAACCAAAAGCATTTTAAACCAGTGAGAACCAACCAGAAGCTGGTCGAATAACCAATGTCAATGCACTCTGTCTGCACTCTGGGGATATTGTAACATCATATGATCAGTGGTAAATACATATTGTCCTACAATCAAACATTATTTTGGAGACGTAATCAGATCATGGAGACCTGTTTGTGGGCGTGGTCCAGCATGTTGCCAGTAGCAACGGCTAAAGAAGTAAAAGAGAGTCTGGAAGTTGACTCCGTCTTCCAACAGCCAATCATCAGCTGGTATCTGTTGACACACCCACAGCCCACATGACAGACACACACACACACACACACACACACACACACACACACACACACACACACACACACACACACACACACACACACACACACACACACACACACACACACACACACACACACACACACACACACACACTTATCTCAGTATAAATATTGGGGGTTGCAGGGGCTAGTAACATGGTGGTTGTCATGGTGATGTGGTCCTGGAGACATGGGGTTGTCATGGTGATGTGGTCCTGGTGACATGGGGTTGTGGTGAGGATGTGGGCCTAGTTACATTGTGGTTGTCATGGTGATGTGGTCCTAGTTACATTGGGGTTAGGGTACGGGTGTTTGAGGTTAGATTTAGGGGTGATGGGTTTATGGGTTAGATTGTTACAGGGTTTGAGGTTAGGGTTAGGGGTTCAAGGATAGAGGTTATGGGGTTCGGTGAAGGGGTAAAGGGGTTAGGGGTTAGATGATATTGCTTACAGGTCCTGGGAGGCCTGTTTGGGTCTGGCCATGCGGTATCCGGTCTTCAGGGCTGAACACAGCTTGTTGGTGGAGCTCAGGTCTGCGTACGGAGTCTCCCCTTAGAAGGCGATGTACATACAGTTAGGGTTCATTGTAGACGCATCCACCATGTATCCATTTATAGATCTATACTGCCTAGCAGACAATCTACACACTTGGATCCAGTAATCCCTCGATGATCTACTGTTCTAGATAACATCAGGTGAGGTTACTTTAATAGTTCTGTATATACTATATATTATATAAACTATGGTATAAGTAGTTACCATAATATACATTTATACTATAGGACTAGTATGTATAGTACTTATACTACATATTGTAATACTAGTATACTATATATTATATAAGCTATGTTAATAGTAGTCCCCAGAGTTTCTAAATATAAATTAGTTGGTTAGATGGATAGATATTACTATGTTTACTATAGGACTAATGTGTATAGTACTACTATATAATCCTGTATATTGTAGTACTGGCATATACAATATATTATATAAACTATGTTACAAGTAGTCCCGATAGTTTATAGATAGATATTAGTAGGTTAGGTAGATATAGGTATACCGGTAAACATGTATACCGGTATTATAGGACTAGTATGTATATACCCTAGTAATACTATATACCACTGTCTATAGTAGTAGTGTATACTACATAATATATCATCTACAGTACAGTAGTAGTCAGAGTACCCAGAGAGAAGATCTCCCACAGCAGAACTCCGTAGGCCCAGGCGTCGCTCTGCGTGCTGTAAACGTTCTGGAAGATGCTCTCTGGGGACATCCACTTCACCGGCAGGTAGCACTGCACACACACACACACACGCACACACACATGCACACACACACACACAAACACACACACACGCGCACACACAATTACAAACACAGTTACACAATTACAAACCCACAAATACACAATTAGAAAACACACAATTACCCAATTACACTCACGCACTTACACAACTACACGCACACAATTACAAACATACACACATGCACACACGCATCAACAGACACACACACACACACACATAATTACACATATACACACACACACAATTTCACACACACAGACACACACACACACACAAACACACACACACACACACACACACAGACTCCTCCCCTTTACATGGCTTTACATACATCAGATTGACGGGAGCTTCTGACTCACGTTTCCGCGGGCGACGTAGCTTGGGTCCTTGTGGAGGTCATGTGACAGACGCCAGTCTCCCACCTTCACCAGCCCCCCCCCACACACCAACACATTCCTGGCTGCTAGGTCCCTATGGACACACTACACACACACACACACACACACACACACACACACACACACACACACACACACACACACACACACACACACACACACACACACACACACACACACACACACACACACACACACACACACACACACACACACACACACACACAGTGATCACTCTGTACAAGTATGGTGTTTCGCTGTAAAAATAGAGGAAGGAGACATGTGAAGGATCCTAGGATGCTTGAGGAAGGAGACATGAGGAGGGTCCTAGGATGCTTGAGGAAGGAGACATTAGAGGATGCTAGAGGAAGGAGACATAAGAAGGGACCTACGTTCTTGGAGGACAGGAAGGTCATGGCCTCGGCCACCTGGTGGCTGAAACTGATGAGGTCCTGAAGGGTGAGGCTAGAGGAGTCACCATGACGACCAGGGTCAGCATCCCCTGTAGAGAGAGGAGAGAGCTGATGCACCAAATATATCCATCACCTAGCATCTATTCCCCCATGCAGCACTGCTGTAGATAACATTAGGCTAGGTTATATAGGTACGGTTATCTATATTATAGATACGTATTATATGATGTAGACAACATTAGGCTAGGTTATATAGGTACGGTTATCTATATTATAGATACGTATTATATGATGTAGACAACATTAGGCTAGGTTATATAGGTACGGTTATCTATATTATAGATACGTATTATATGATGTAGATAACATTAGGCTAGGTTACATCTAGGTGAGGTTCTATATTAGCCTGGCTATTCCCAGACCAAGGTCAATCGTAGATTGCACGTTGGTCTGGGCTCTGGGGAATCTGCTGTCAATTTCTTCAGCCCAAGAGGCGTGATCAACAGGCCTGGTTCAACTGACTCTGTAAGCGATTGGCTGCTTGCTGTCGCTTCCCTGTCATCATTGTGTTAAACCAGCCAATAGCGCGCCAGGGGGAAAAGCCAGCTTGGTGATTGGCTCCCGAAAAACGTATCGAAAGCAGAAAGAAATGTATTGGTCTTCTCCGGACCCTTCTGCGGGGCGGACTCAAACCGCCGGCAGAACGGGCGGGGCTACTCAGTCTAGTTCTATTTATCTATATGGTATAGGTGTGTTTTATATGTATATATAATATTCTATATGTCACGGTACCACACAGTGGGTCCTCAGGGCTCGGGTTGAGTTCAGGGTGGGTTGGATCTCCAAGCGTCTCCATGGCAACACACTGAGCATCTCCATTCATCATGTCCATATAACCTCCCTCCATGGCTTCACTAGAAAAACAGACGGACCGACACACAGACAGACAGACGGACGGACGGACAGACAGACAGACAGACAGACAGACAGACAGACAGACAGACAGACAGACAGACACAGACAGACCAGACAGACAGACAGACAGACAGACAGACAGACAGACAGACAGACAGACAGACAGACAGACAGACAGACAGACAGACAGACAGACAGACAGACAGATAGGTGATTCTACCCGTTAGATGATTCTACCCGTTGTCTAGGTGATGCTTCCTGTTGTCTAGTTTACTCTAGCTATTGCCCAGGTGGTTCTACCCGTTGTCTAGGTGATTCTACCCGTTGTCTAGGTGATTCTACCCATTGTCTAGGTGATGCTTCCTGTTGTCTAGGTGACTCTACCCATTGCCCAGGTGATTCTACCCGTTGCCTAGGTGATTCTCCTCATTGTCTAGGTGATGCTTCCTGTTGTCTAGGTGATTCTACCCGTTGCCCAGGTGATTCTACCTGTTGTCCAGGCGCGGGACTTCATCGGTCAGTAAGCTGTGCTTGTGACGGTGCAGGTAGTCAAGCAGGTCACCATGACCACACAACTCAGTTATCAGGAAGAAAGAACCTAGGAATATACAGACAGACAAACAGACAGACAGACATGCCAATAAGCATGTAGAGGTACAATAGGTGCTAGGACGCATCCGCTACATAGAGGGGTGTTTTTAGTAGCGAAAGGGAGGAGGAGGGGGCTTATGCAGATTACATACATATATAATAACTCAAACTACTTATAGTCATATACTGTATAATGAGTCATACTGTCATAATAACTATCTATATTGTGCATGATTACAAATAATACTAATATTATATATATATATATTAACATATAACTGATGCTACTTATAGTAATGTATGATATATACTATATATTTATACTAAATGACTAAGAATATTCACTCGGATACACATGATCAACTATCTAGTAGAGTAGAGGTACCTGGGGGACCGCAGACTCCCAGCAGGTTGGTGATGTTCAGATGCGGCCCCAGCACGCCGAGAACCTTGGCCTCCGACACCAGAGAGGACTCAGTGCTGCGCCCTGCTGGTCAGATATTGTAATTACACATCACACATATTACACAAAAAGTGTTATATTACAAAAGTTACAAGTATTATTACAGTATCATGTTACACAAAGTGTTATATAACACATGTTAAGGTGTTAACATGTGTTATATGTTAAGGTGTAACTCTGCCTAGTAATCAACAACTGGCCACAGTTGGCCACAACTGGCTGTAGCCAACTACGTTCGCAATAAGGCAGACAAACAGACAGCTAGATAGACAGACTGCTAGCCCAACTGACAGAAAGAAAGGCGGAACGGGCAGACCAAAAGACAGACAGCTAGACAGGAAGACTAACAGATAGACAGACATGCAGATCAACAGACGTTCAGACGGGTATTTCACGTACGTTTCAGCATCTTCACGGCCACCCTGGTGCTGCAGTCAGACCAACCGGTCACCGAGGCTTCAACGATCTGACCGAACCCCCCCGCACCCAGCGGAGACCCTGCAGACAGACAGGCAGCCAGACAGACTGTCAGACCATGTCCAGGGTTCAGGGTCTAGGGTTAGGCTTAGCTAGGCTTCAGCACAACAGTGTCTAGGGTTTAGGGTTAGGATTAGGGTTACTGGTTAACAAGGCTTCACCAGAACCATGTCTAGGATTTAGGGTCAGCAGGGTTTTACCAAGGACGACGCTGTCCCGTGGAACCTCCCAGGCTGAGGGGCTGGGCAGGAGGGCAGGGTCGACGTAGGAGTAAAGCTTTCCTTCAGATCCGGATGGATCCATGATTCTCCACATGCACTTATAGGGCGGTTTCTGCACAATAACAAGAAGGTTTCTGCACAATAACAAGAAGGTTTCTACACAATAACAAGAAGGTTTCTGCACAATAACAAGAAGGTTTCTGCACAATAACAAGAAGGTTTCTGCACAATAACAAGAAGGTTTCTACACAATAACCAGAAGGCTACAGAAGAAAAAAAATTAAATGGCCATAGAAACTAAAAGCTTGATTTACTGCTATATTTAATACAGTAATATCAACAATGTTACCTTTCTCCAGACGATGATGAGGATGATGAGGAAGACAAGAGTCAGGACAACCAGAATAGCGACGACCAATAACAGAATCAGAGGAATTCCAGCTAAACAGGAAGAAAAATAAGGCTTACATTTAGACACTAGTCTGATCAAGCAGGCTTACATTTAGTCACTAGTCTGCTCAAGCAGGCTTACATTTAGTCACTAGTCTGATCAAGCAGGCTTACATGCGGTCACCAGGCGGAGGTCCCAGGCCCGGCGGCCGAGCTGGTTCTTGGCCTCGCAGCGGACTGCGCTGACAGAGTGCAGGCTGGGCAGGACCAGCAGACTGTGGACCTGTCGGACCCAGACAGACAATCCTTCATCTACCCCGGGCCCTAGCACATGTTACCCCAACCCTGTTAACCCCGGTAACATCAACACCTAACCCTCTGTTAACCCCAGTAACATCAGACCCTAACCCTCTGTTAACCCCGGTAACATCAGACCTTAACCCTCTGTTAACCCCGGTAACATCAGACCTTAACCCTCTGTTAACCCCGGTAACATCAGACCTTAACCCTCTGTTAACCCCGGTAAGTTTTGTGTGGCTGGGGTACGTGTTGCTAAGTTAAGTGTTTTGTGTTTGCTTTGCTAGGTGACCTTTAGCTATGTTACCTGTGTGAAATTTTGGTCTCCAGGATGAGAGACGTTGGTCTGAATCTGGACTCCATTGTAACCCGTAGAGAGATTCTGCCAGAGGTCTGTCTTACCATCACACCTGTAGAGAGGAGGGGGAGAGAGGAGGGGCGGAGAGAGAGGAGAGGTGAGAGGGGGAGAGGGGAGAGAGGAGGGGAGGAGAGAGAGGAGAGGTGAGAGGGGGAGAGGGAGAGAGGGAGAGGTAGAGAGGAGAGGTGAGAGAGGGAGAGAGGAGGGGAGGAGAGAGGGGGAGAGGGGGAAATAGAGGAGGAGGATGAGAGTAGAGACTGAATGTGTTTTGCGTTCGTCCGTGTGTGTGTGTGTGTGTGTGTGTGTGTGTGTGTGTGTGTGTGTGTGTGTGTGTGTGTGTGTGTGTGTGTGTGTGTGTGTGTGTGTGTGTGTGTGTGTGTGTGTGTGTGTGTGTGTGTGTGTGTGTGTGTGTGTGTGTGTGCGTATGTTTGTGTGTGTACCTTTGCTGTGATTGACAGCTGTACCATTGAAGAGAAGGTGCGGGATCTCCTTCAACAACACACAGAATGGTCTGACGGCCGAGAGCAGCAGACTCCGATAGCTGATGTACCCTAGGGGGCGCTACACACACACACACACACACACACACACACACACACACACACACACACACACACACACACACACACATCACACATACACACACACACACACACACACACACACACACACACACACACACACAACACACACACACACACACACACACACACACACACACACACACACACACACACACACACACACACACACACACAAACAAACAACATGATAAAAATAAGTGGTCAAACAGAATATGTTTTATTCAGTATACTAAATCCCCATCGCAGAAATTGCAATGCATAAAAATAATTGGCCTCTGGGATACTTTCCGGCTATGAGAGGATGCAACATGTTATCAAATGCATGTATTCTGATGAGAGTCTGTAAAACAAGGCTGCATTAAAGGGGCACTGTTCATGACTGTAGCGCCCCCTATGGCCTGATTTGGACGATTACTGGACTGATTCATCCGTACATTAAGTTTGATGATGATTGTCTACATTTATCCCCACCTTTTGGCTCCTCGAAGAGCAACACAAACACAAGACACACACACACACACACACACACACACACACACACACACACACACACACACACACACACACACACACACACACACACACACACACACACACACACACTGCTCACCTGTGACCTCTACGTTGAAGGCGACCTCTCTGAGCTCGTCCTGGTTGGCCACGGTGGCGGTGTACGCCCCGCTCTGTTTCCTCTGGATCCCCACCAGCAGCAACCTGCTCACGTACCTGAGGTGCACCACATGGACCAGTCAGATTAACCAGACGGAAAAACCAGTCAGAATAACCGGATTAACAAATAACCAATCAGATTATCCACTCAGAATAACCAGATGGATTTGCCGGATTAACCAGTCGGATTATCCAGTCAGAAAGCCTACATTAACCAGATTAACCAGTCAGATTAACCAGCCAGTCAGAATACCTGGATTACCAGATAACCAGTCTGGATATCCTGTCAGAATTACCAGGTGACCAGACATCACCTGGTGCTGCTGGTCTTGGTGGTGGAGACCAGGCCGGTGTCCGTGGGGATGGGGTTGTCGCCATGGCGCCAGGTGATGTTGGGGGAGGGAAAGGCCACCACGTCTACCTGCATCTCCAGGTCTCCGTCCAGGGAGCGGGAGACGTCTGGACCCCCCCGGGCCTCAGCACGCACGAAGCCTCGCTCTGTAGCATAACCATAACCAGTGTGAACCAGTGTGAACCAGTGTGAACCAGTGTGAACCAGTGTGATCCAGTGTGAACCAGTGTGACCCAGTGTGACCCAGTGTGACCCAGTGTGACCCAGTGTGAACCAGTGTGACCCAGTGTGAACCAGTGTGAACCAGTGTGAACCAGTGTGAACCAGTGTGACCCAGTGTGAACCAGTGTGACCCAGTGTGAACCAGTGTGACCCAGTGTGAACCAGTGTGAACCAGTGTGACCCAATGTGAACCAGTGTGACCCAGTGTGAACCAGTGTGAACCAGTGTGAACCAGTGTGACCCAATGTGAACCAGTGTGAACCAGTGTGAACCAGTGTGACCCAATGTGAACCAGTGTGACCCAGTGTGACCCAGTGTGACCCAGTGTGAACCAGTGTGAACCAGTGTGACCCAATGTGAACCAGTGTGAACCAGTGTGAACCAGTGTGACCCAGTGTGACCCAATGTGAACCAGTGTGAACCAGTGTGACCCAGTGTGATCCAGTGTGACCCAGTGTGATCCAGTGTGAACCAGTGTGACCCAATGTGAACCAGTGTGAACCAGTGTGAACCAGTGTGAACCAGTGTGACCCAATGTGAACCAGTGTGAACCAGTGTGAACCAGTGTGATCCAGTGTGAACCAGTGTGACCCAGTGTGAACCAGTGTGACCCAGTGTGAACCAGTGTGACCCAGTGTGACCCAGTGTGAACCAGTGTGACCCAGTGTGAACCAGTGTTAACGAGGGTTAATGTGCGTATGTTTGTGTGTGTCTGTGTGTGTCTGTGTTTTTACTTACCTAGTACAGTGATATTCACCGTTTTGGTAGTCTGGCCTTGCACCTTGTCCTTGACCAAACACACATAGACACCTACAAGAAACACAAAACAAACAAAACCACCTGACTTTGATTCTCAATGTCGGCCGAGTGGGTGGAGTCTAGACGGAGGAGTGGGCGGAGTCAGTGAGACATGGTGAGGATTTGATTGGTAGATACGAACCTGAGTCATCCAGTGTTGCCATGGAAATGTTGACAATTGATCGAGTCTGATTGGTCAGGAATTCGGTCAGTGGCTCTATCACCTAAGGGGGAGAATTAGAGAAATGTATTGTTCTTAAGTTTCTTTAATTGTTTATATATAATTGTGTTGTTGATAGTTCTAAAGTTTCTATCATTGATATAGTTCTGACATTTATAGTTATTGGGGTTAGCTTAACCCCAGGTAGAGTGTCACAGACAGCTAGCTGTCTTCAGAGGTACTCCGAGGTAAAGACAGACAGAGAGGTAGAGGGTAAGACATGTACCTGTCTGCGGGGGCAATCCCCAGGTAAATACAGACTGACAGGTAGAGGGTAAGACAGGTACCTGTCTTCGGGGGTACTGCCAGGTAAAGAACACCACATCAGGGCGATCTACGGTGCAGTTAACCATCAGAGCATCACCGACCAGATGGATCGGTCCGGACCACTCCATCTGAACCTCAAACACCTTGGGGACTGACGGACAGACAGACAGGCAGACAGGCAAGCAGACAGGCAGACAGACAGGGAGACAGACAGACAGACGGACAGGCAAGCATACAGATCGACAGACAGACAGACAGACAGACAGACAGACAGACAGACAGACAGACAGACAGACAAGCAGACAGGCAGACAGACAGACAGACAGACAGACAGACAGACAGACAGACAGACAGACAGACAGACAGACAGACAGACAGACAAGCATACAGATCGACAGAAAGACGGATGGACAGATCGATAGGTAGATTGACCAGACAGACAGGAAGACGGGCAAGCAGACAGACAGACAGACAGACAGACAGACAGACAGACAGACAGACAGACAGACAGACAGACAGACAGACAGACAGACAGACAGACAGAAAGGTAAAGTTTCTCATCAGTATATCGATTTGTCTAAGGTGAACTGGGTGTTGATTTGACTAAACTTCAAAGAGATCAGTGTATTGATTGGTCTAAAGTGATCCGTGTATTGATTGGTCTAAAGTGATCAGTGTATTGATTGGTCTAAAGTGATCAGTGTATTGATTGGAGGGTCTGGGAGCGGACCTATGATGCTGAACACATAGTAGGTCCGGGAAGTCTTCTCCTGGCCATCGCCCCGGGCAACGCAGCGGTAGGTCGAGTCGTTGAGCGGCCCGCTGAAGCCCTGCGCGGCGCGGTACCGGACAGCCCCCACCGGCTCCCTGCCGTCCCGCTCGTACAGCGACACGTTGAGGCGCGGGTCGGACACCGCGCACGGGATGGTGCCTTCCTCCCCGTCCTTCGTCACCAGCCCGTCGCCTTCCGGGACGAACCATTCCTCGGGGCCTACGGGGGGAGAGCAGAGCGCTTGCACCCTGGGGAAGACGGAGCACATCTGCTGGGGTGGGTGCCCGTTTTTTTTGTTTTTTTTTACCGCGCCCTGGGATGAAGACGTCCAGACTCTTGGTCTGGCGGGACGAGGGCTCCTCGCACGCGTACCGCCCCGCCTGCCTCCAGCTGGTGTTGTGGAGCTGCAGGGTGCTGGTGGAGCCCTGCTCCTCGGTGGACACCCCGTCAGGGACCGCCTCCGTGGGGAAGCTCCAGGCCACCGGCCCCCACCCTGAACACACCTGTCATACCACACACCCACCCTCGTCTCAGGCAGGGAGGCTCTTTCACCCTTCCGACCTCAAACTAAGTCATTGACCCACCGGCGTGTGGCTAGGGGCTATAGGGGATCTGTAAGCACATGATTTCGCGTCGGGAAGGAGGATTCTGCTCGTAACCGTGGCAACCCCTCCCGGAGTCGCCACTGGCAACCACGGGAACACCTCGTCTTTTGCTCCCTTGTGACCGTGGTACCACCTCCGCTATTTCTTCCTGGTAACCATGGTAACACCTCCGCTAGTCCCTACCGGTAACTATTGAAACACCGCAGCTAGTTCCTACTAGTAACCATGGCACCCCACTAGGGCAGGGTCGGTGGAGCAGTAATTACGGGAAATCATTAGAAGCGGTATCTGACTCTCTGATCTTCCAACAATGTGAGACGTCGGATCTGTGTAATTTATGTCGTTTGGGATTTGATTTGAAGAATAAAATGATCGTACTAAACTTTAAAAAGTAAAATGAAAGCAGATTAAATAAGCAATGACGTGGTTAGTTTTGATCAGTAGTAATAATGTGTTTTTTTCCACCAACCACAGAAAAGGAGGAGTTTGGATCAAGCAGAACTTCAGGGAGTGAGAAGTTTAACTCCAAAGAAGCAGCGTCTTCTGGACACATCTGGACCAGCAGCACTGGAGATGGGATGGAGAGGAAGGGGGTTAGAGTAGGTCAGTAGGGTAGGTGGTGGGGGTAGGTGGTGTTGGTAGGTGGTGGGGGTAGGTGGTGTTGGTAGGTGGTGTTGGTAGGTGGTGTTGGTAGGTGGTGTTGGTAGGTGGTGGGGGGTAGTGTGTGGGGTAGGGTGGTGTTGGTAGGTGGTGTTGGGTAGGGTAGGTGGTGGGGGTAGGTGGTGGGGGTAGGTGGTGGGGTAGGGGGTTAGAGGTAGGTGGTGGGGGTAGGTGGTGGGGGTAGGTGGTGTTGGTAGGTGGTGGGGGTAGGTGGTGTTGGTAGGTGGTGTTGGTAGGTGGTGGGGGTAGGTGGTGTTGGTAGGTGGTGTTGGTAGGTGGTGTTGGTAGGTGGTGGGGGTAGGTGGTGTTGGTAGGGTAAGTGGTGGGGGTAGGTGGTGTTGGTAGGGTGTGGTGGGGGTAAGGGTGGTGTTGGTAGGTGGTGTTGTGGGTAGGTGGTGTTAGGTAGGGTGGTGGGGAGGTAGTGTGTAAGTGTGTTGGTAGGTCGGTGTAAGGTGGTGGGGGTAGGTGGTGTTTGGTAAGGTAGGTGGTGGGGGTAGGTGCTGTGTGGTGTAAGGAGGTGGTTGGTTATGTGGTGTTGGGTAGGTGTGGTGGGGGTAGGTGGTGGGTTGGTAGGTGGTGGGGGTAGGTGGTGGGGGTAGGTGGTGTTGGTAGGTGGTGGGGGTAGGTGGTGTTGGTAGGGTAGGTGGTGTTGGTAGGTGGTGTTGGTAGGTAGTGAGGTGGTTAGTGGAGGTAGGTAGGGTACTTGGTGTAAGGAGGTGGTGGGGGTAGGGAAGGTGGTGTAAGTAGATGGAGTTGGCAGGAAAGGTGGTGTGAAGGAGGGCGGTAGGTTTCTCTTACCCAGGAAAACTGCCTTCAGAGTGTTCACTTCCATGACGCTCTAGAGAGAGAGAGAGAGAGAGAGAGAGAGAGAGAGAGAGAGAGAGAGAGAGAGAGAGAGAGAGAGAGAGAGAGAGGAGAGAGAGAGAGAGAGAGAGAGAGAGAGAGAGAGAGAGAGAGAGAGAGAGAGAGAGAGAGAGAGAGAGAGAGAGAGAGAGAGAGAGAGAGAGAGAGAGAGAGAGAGAGAGAGAGAGAGAGAGAGAGAGAGAGAGAGAGAGAGAGAGAGGATTTTCCACTCAAACATGTTTTCCTAGCGCCCTGATGGTTTGACCAGAAACACATTCCTGTGTGTGTGTGTGTGTGTGTGTGTGTGTGTGTGTGTGTGTGTGTGTGTGTGTGTGTGTGTGTGTGTGTGTGTGTGTGTGTGTGTGTGTGTGTGTGTGTGTGTGTGTGTGTGTGTGTGTGTGTGTGTGTGTGTGTGTGTGTGGCAATGAGACAATTTATTTGAGTTCCCAAAAGTTAATATGAAAAACGTTCTGCCTGTACTGCTGTCTGTCGGTCTGTCTACAATACAGTCTGCAGGGAAGAAGACTGCAGTTGGTATCATGTAAACAAAAACAGACGCATAGAGACTACAGTAGAGACGGTAGATGCAGTAGAATATAGTTTCAGATGACAATAAATGCTGTACAGATATACGTATACTAATATATAAAAGTAGAAGCATTGGTAGTAGTGGTGGTAGTGGTAGTAGTAATCGTAATTATATAGTGGTAGCAGTATTTGTAGTACTAGCAGTAGTAGTAATAGTAGCACTAGTCTTAGTGGTACTACTACTACTGGAAGAGTAGCAGTGTATCTACTACTGGTAGTAGTACCTCTAGTCGAAGTATTATAGTAGCAGTAGTAGTAGAGTACAATTAGTGGTAGGACTGGTAGTGGTTTTACTAGTAGTAGTGGTACTCATAGTAGTACTATAGTATTGAAAATGCAAGCAAAAAGGGATTCTACTTCCTGACCCCTTTAGCCTAAGGTCATGAACCTTTGTTTACATTTGTCTCTCCTCAGAATGAACAAATGTTCCCCGTCCCATGCAACGACCTGCTGACAGACGGCCACATCAACCCCATCACCCTAAGGCTCCTGAAGGAGGGGTTACCTTAGGCAATCATCAGCACGCCGTACTTAAAGAAACATCAAGATGAACCGGGTTCAAGTCCATCCAAACAGGACAACAGGGGGCGCTATGTCGATGGATCGTAAACATGGAAGGAGCATTACTCCTCACCCTCTCTTGACATATGGGCATGACAGTTTGTACATGCATCACCAGAACCAGGCAGAGGCTATTCCAATGTTACTAACCATGTAAAAACAGTTTGTAACAAACTATGTGGACTTCGATAAATGCTGCGCATAATGCTGCTTTAATTATGTTTGTAATAACAATACAATACCACACTATATATTTGTATGTTTTTATGTCTGTATTTGTTTGTGTTCTCTTCTTACCAGTGTGTTGCGCTCTTCATGGATTCAATCTGCATCCCATAATAATCCACCACATCCATCTGTTGCTACGGTGACTCTAGTACTCAAGCGTTTTTAAAGAATCTCTTTAGTTTCCCTCTGCTACACTTTGAGTTTAGTAGAGAGAGAGAGGGAGAGAGAGAGAGAGAGAGAGAGAGAGAGAGAGAGAGAGAGAGAGAGAGAGAGAGAGAGAGGAGAGAGAGAGAGGAGAGAGAGAGAGAGAGAGAGAGAGAGAGAGAGAGAGAGAGAGAGAGAGAGAGAGAGAGAGAGAGAGAGAGAGAGAGAGAGAGAGAGAGAGAGGAGAGAGAGAGAGAGAGAGAGAGCGAGAGGGAGGAGGGGGGAGGGGGAAGAGAGAGGAGAGAGGAGAGAGAGAGAGAGAGAGAGAGAGAGAGAGAGAGAGGGAGAGGGGAGAGAGAGAGAGAGGGAGAGAGAGAGAGGGAGAGAGAGAGAGAGGGAGAGAGAGAGAGAGAGAGAGAGAGAGAGAGAGAGAGAGAGAGAGAGAGAGAGAGAGAGGGAGAGAGGGAGAGAGGGAGGGAGAGAGGGAGAGAGGGAGGTCTGTTTTTGGTTTTCTCCGCCCCCTGCCTGCCATCTCCCACAGGATATGACCAGAGGGTTAGGGAATGTCCCCCCCCCCCCACATAAACACACACACACACACACACACACACACACACACACACACACACACACACACACACACACACACACACACACACACACACACACACACACACACACACACACACACACACACACACACACACACACACACACACAAATGGTACCTCCAGATGATGGTTAACTAGAGTTAAACATCATCTGGCGCTATGACTATTTAACCCGATCAAACTAACTTTAAGAGTATGTTATGCGGATGTTAAAGTATTCTTTTAAATATTACAATCCAGATTCATACATAAATTCTAATATTTTTGAAACATTGTACGCGGGAAACACACACACACACACACACACACACACACACACACACACACACACACACACACACACACACACACACACACACACACACACACACACACACACACACACACACACACACACACACACACACACACACACACACACACACACACACACACACACACACACACTCACACACATTCAAAGACATTAGTGATGTAAGACCGCCCTCTGCTGGATACTATGGGTAGGTACTACATGCAACGGAACGTTGTACTGTATTAGCGTGTATTAGTCAGCATGCGTAATGTTGGCATTACGGTAGTTGTACTACGGTAGTACTATGGTAGTACTGTTATACCATGTTGGTACTATGGTGGTACTTTGTTAGTACTGTCGTTAGCCCCTTAGTCTAGTGATGAGTAGAGACACCGGGGTTAGCCCCCTAATATAGTGATGAGTAGAGACACCGGGGTTAGCCCCCTAATATAGTGATGAATGATAGACACCGGGGTTAGCCCCTACTCTAGTGACCAGAGGGGTCTTCAGTGAGCCCAGGGGGTCAGTAGGTCATCAGTTCAAGGTCTCATCTGAGGGACCGTGATCAGGGACAGGGCAGTCCGAGTCTCTGTCCTGGCGCCGCTTTACCATAGTAAGCCTACTACAATACTTACACAGTATTGACGTAGGTCCTACCACCTTACTACCCAGTACAGTACTACCATTGTACTGTATGTAACCTAGCCCCATGTGTATTATGTACACACACACACACACACACACACACACACACACACACACACACACACACACACACACACACACACACACACACACACACACACACACACACACACACACACACACACACACACACACACACACACACACACACACACACACACACCACACGCTTTAATACTGTGTTACTTTGGTAGTACTGTGTCCGTGCACCAAGGTGTGACAGTAGACAAAAACAAAGTCCACCTTTTATTACATAATTACCCAACAGTCTTTGACATAGTCTCCGTCGCCGGTCCTTTCCTTGTGCCATTCCGGTTGAACAGGTGAAACCAGTGCTACATTGTTTTACAGTGCCCTCATGTATGCGCAGCTACCCACGGTATGCTGCATAGACAAAATACACAGAACATTTGATGCATTGCACATACATAGGCTACATGCATATTGACTAGACAGTATGCTACACTCGATGTACATTTAATTTAAAATTTCTTCTTTCATTTCTTTCAACGAATGAATGTATTGGCTGAATTTGCAGAGGTTTCGTTTTTTTTTTGTTTATTTACATTTTCTGCTCTGGCTCTGAGGGGGCGGGGCTAGTTGGCTTTGAGCGGGCAGAGCTAGTCGTCCAACAGGTTGAAAGACAGACAGACGTGCCACACAGACCTACAAATACTTGCAATGAAACATACGGAGGGACACTTAAGAGTCAACCGAACAATATTCAAGACTTAACTTATTGAAAGATATTTGAGAACTCGGAAAGGTAAGCCACATTTATACCCCTGTTAATGATTAATTAATCCACTATTGGACTATCTATCTATACAACTATTTACTACTGGTATACTTCTCCATTACAGCCTTTAGAGAAGGTGCAGCATTCAAGAACAAAGATGTTTTCATAGGCTCATGGGGATCATCTTTTGGCTAGGGGTTGGGGTTAGGGTTAGGCTAAATTTACCCCTAACCTTTGCCTAACCCTAACCCCAACCCCTAACCTTATCCTTGGGGTTAGAGCTAAGCTTAGTGGTTATGGTGAGGACATTTAGGATGAGCAGTGACGCAGCGTTGCGTATCAAGTAAGACATTTCAGTTTACACTGAAAACACCTCGCAGACAACATCAGCGAATGTTGATGCGCTGAGGTTTTGAGAATACGTGTTCAAAATAAAGGGGTTTGAATTCTTAAGAGTGTTGGAGCTGCTCTGATCTTCAACCCTCCTCCTCCCCTTGGTCCAGATGACAACAGAAGCACCGGTTCCGAAGCCCAGAACGCGCTACAATCAAGATGGACTGAGTTCTGAAAGTCAATATCTACTAGATCAGCCTGCTGCCAACAGGTACTAAAATGATTACTATTGCTGACCCTAATCATCATTACTTCGTACTGCTACTCCTCCTGGTTGTATTACAATTACCATCACAATGAATCACTCCTTTGCTACATTACAGCGAGCAGAATGGCACAGCTCTACAGAACGCTTTCTCCAATGGAACCCCAGGTACACAGACACAGTTAACCACAGATAGACACACCTCACCCTTCTTACCTCAATCATACTAAACCAACCCTAACCTATCTTACAGTACTACTAGAATACTACTGTAATACGAATAGTACTGTAATGTACTACTGTAATAACAATACTGTATCATACTAGTGTAATAACAATACTGTATCATACTAGTGTAATAACAATACTGTATCATACTAGTGTAATAACAATACTGTATCATACTAGTGTAATAACAATACTGTATCATACTAGTGTAATAACAATACTGTATCATACTAGTGTAATAACAATACTGTATCATACTAGTGTAATAACAATACTGTATCATACTAGTGTAATAACAATACTGTATCATACTAGTGTAATAAAAATACTGTATCATACTAGTGTAATAACAATACTGTATCATACTAGTGTAGTAACAATACTGTATCATACTAGTGTAATAACAATACTGTATCATACTAGTGTAATAACAATACTGTATCATACTAGTGTAATAACAATACTGTATCATACTAGTGTAATAACAATACTGTATCATACTAGTGTAGTAACAATACTGTATCATACTAGTGTAGTAACAAATACTGTATCATACTAGTGTATAAATACTGTATCATACTAGTGTAATAAAATACTGTATCATACTACAGTAACAAACTGATATACTAGTGTAGAACAATACTGTATCATACTGTGTAATAACAATACTGTATCATACTAGATGTAGTAACAATACTGTATCATACTAGTGTAATAACAATACTGTATCATACTATGTATAACATACTGTATCATACTAGTGTAGTAAAATACTGTATCATACTATGTAATAACAATACTGTATCATACTAGTGTAATAAAAATAACTGTATCATACTAGTGTAATAAAATACTGTATCATACTAGTGTAATAACAATACTGTATCATACTAGTGTAATAACAATACTGTATCATACTAGTGTAATAACAATACTGTATCATACTAGTGTAATAACAATACTGTATCATACTAGTGTAATAACAATACTGTATCATACTAGTGTAATAACAATACTGTAATATACTAGTGTAGTAACAGCGCTGTACTTTTGATTTCAGATATGGAGGCTTTGTCTCAGCTTGCGATGGCAGCAGCCATAGGCCCCTCCCCCAAGTCCCCCCCCGTCCAGACAGGAAGTAGTGAGTTCCAGTCTCAGGAGGAGCTTCAAGATGGAGGTACTGAAGAAGTTCACAGAAGAGCTCTAACTATGACCTCGCTCACACCGGTGTTTGTTGTCTCTCTTCAAGTTGTGCA
>OLKM01000588.1:137500-170000 GCA_900291075.1 Melanogrammus aeglefinus
ACGCAGTTTCAGCCTGATTACGCCCTACAAAACATTCAGGTAGCTACCTGTCTTTCTGCTTGTACCTGTCTGTCTATCTGTCTGTCTATCTGCCCCCCAGCTCACTCCCAACTCATCCAAAGATCTCCCCATACCCCTCTACATTCTCCTTCAGTTTGGCTGTTGACTCGACAGTAGACCTGTCTGTCTGGCAGAACTGTCTGTGTGCGTCAATCCGCAGTGCTATGAGCTGCAGCCAGGTGGCGCGGCGGCTGTGGGAGAACCCAGTCAACAAGGTGTGTGGGGACTGTGGCGATGCCAACCCTGAGTGGGCCTCCGTCAACCTGCTGCTGCTGCTGTGTGAAGCCTGCGCCGGTACGAGCTAGGTGGTACAAGTCAGCTTTAGGGGTTAGCCTCACAAGTTTGCATTAGGGGTTAGCCTCACAAGTTAACATGAGGGGTTAGCTTCACAAGTTAGCATTCGGGGTTAGCCTCACACGGTAGCATTAGGGGTTAGCCGCACAAGTTAGCATTAGGGGTTAGCCTCACAAGTTAGCATTAGGAGTTATAGCCCCATGAGTTAGCATTAGGAGTTATAGCCCCATGAGTTAGCATCACAAGTTAGCATTAGATGTTAGTCTCATGAGATAGCACTAGGGGCTAGCCTCACAGGTTAGCCCTAGGAGTTAACTTCAAAAGTTAGCATTGGGAGTTTGCTTGAAAGAGTTAGCATTAGGAGTTAGCCTTAGACGGTAGCTTTCATGTTAATTGTCTGCACCTTTAATGTGTGTTGGTGTGTGTGTCTGTATTTGTAGTCCATGCTGCCTTTACATTCTATCTTGTTTGGCAGCTCTATTCTGATTGGTCCTCAGCCGTTACCTGCATGTGTTTGGCTCCTCCCCCCAGGCCAGCACAGAGCTCTGGGAACGTCTCTGTCTAAAGTCCGAAGCTTGACGCTGGACAGCAAAGTATGGTCTGAACAATTGATAAAGGTGTGTTAGTTAATGAGCTAATCTAACACTAACCATTGACACAGTTGTGTGAGTTAATGAGGTAATTAAACACTAACCATTGATACAGGTGTGTTAGTTAATTAGTTAACTATCTTGAACCATTGGTACAGGTGTGTGGTTAATGACTTAATTAAAAATTAACCATTGATACATACAGGTGTGTTAGTTAATTAGGTTATCAAACACTTACCATTGATACAGGTCTGTTAGCTAATGAGAAAATTAAAATTGAACCATTAAAACCGATGTGCTAGTTAATTACGCATTAATACGGGTGTCTGTTGTTCTGGTACCTGGGAACTTGTTTAGTGGATTAGTTCTGCACTAATTGCCATGTTGGCTCTGCCAGCTGTTTGTGTCCTATGGTAACCGGGTAGCCATTCAGACCTGGAGCCCTGCCGTTCCCGCAGACGAGCAACTGCTGCCTACAGCCTCCGATGAAGAAAGGTCAGAGTTCATCAGGAACAAGTACGCCAAGGGACGCTACAGGAAGCCCCACCCCCTGGCCTCCTCTCCTGCTCTCCTTCACCAGGTACACCTGACCCTAACTTGACCCCTTAACCCTGACCCCTAACCTGACACCTTACTTAACCCATAGCCCTTAATCCTGACCTTAACCTGACCCTAACCCTTAGCCCTGACCACTGACCTGACCCCTGAACCCTAACCCTTACACCTTACTCTAACCTGACCCCTGAACCCTAACCCTTACACCTTTCCCTTACCTGATCCCAAACCCCTTACCCTAACCTGAACACTGATGCCACTAAATCAACTAATAAAGCGTGGTCTAGGTGGGAATTCTAGTGCCAGTGATGGCGAAATACCTCTCTCAATACTCAATTAACATATTCAAACTTGTGTGTGTGTGTGTGTGTGTGTGTGTGTGTGTGTGTGTGTGTGTGTGTGTGTGTGTGTGTGTGTGTGTGTGTGTGTGTGTGTGTGTGTGTGTGTGTGTGTGTGTGTGTTATTCTGTGTTTGCGCGTGCGTAGCGGTTGTGTGAGGTGGTGTGTGGAGACGACATTGAGGAAACGATGTCTCTACTCTGTTCCGGTGCTAAGGTTAGAGTTCTATTACCCCCCTATTCTGTTGTAATGTTCCATGCTCTATTATATTCTTTTATCGCACTAACCACATGTTCCCCTGCATCCAGTTGACCTGTCTATCAGAACCCCAGAGCCAATCCCCGCTGAGCCTGGCTGAGAGGGCGGGACAAACACTGCAAGTCATGCTGCTCCAACTCAATGAATACACAGGTATATTATAAAGGCAAGTGCAACTATCAAAGACAGTAGGGTTATTCAATTAATTAATTCATATCAGTGTTTACACATTGTTGGTTGCTAATATTAGCATATGTCGTGTTTCTACAGACATTCCACCTTTCCTGCACCAGTCAACCAATGACAGCTCCCCTCCAGGTAACTCTACCGGACACTTACCCTATCATAACCCCATAACCCCTTACCCAGTCTGTAACCCCTTAACCCTCAACCCTAACACTATTGGTTATCTCTTAATCCTCTAACGGTACCCTATCTGTAATCCCTTAACCACTTAGCCTAAACCCTACCCGCAACTAATATACTAACCAACATTAGATAAAGTAGTTCTAGACGGAGCAGTATTGACATCAGACCAGTACTAACATCAGAGTAGTACTAACCCTAGATAGAGTAGTACTAACCCTAGATAGAGCAATACTAACCCGAGATAGAGCAGTAGTAAAAATAGATAGAGCAGTACTAACCTTAGATAGAGCAGTACTAACCTTAGATAGAGCAGTACTAACCAACCCTTTATAGAGCAGTACTAACCAACCCTTTATAGAGCAGTACTAAACCTAGATAGAGCAGTAGTAAAAATAGATAGAGCAGTACTAACCTTAGATAGAGCAGTACTAACCAACCCTAGATAGAGCAGTACTAACCAACCCTAGATAGAGCAGTACTAAACCTAGATAGAGCAGTCCTAACCCTAGATAGAGCAGTCCTAACCCTAGATAGAGCAGTACAAGCTACCTCGACCCTGGACCCTAGCGCTAGACGGAGCGGTCCTAACCCTAGATAGAGCATTACTAACCATAGATAGAGCAGTAAAACCCCTAGATAGAGCAGTAGTAAAAATAGATAGAGCAGTTCTAACCTTAGATAGAGCAGTTCTAACCTTAGATAGAGCAGTACTAACCTTAGATAGAGCAGTACTAACCAACCCTTTATAGAGCAGTACTAACCTTAGATAGAGCAGTACTAACCTTAGATAGAGCAGTACTAACCCTAGATAGAGCAGTACTAACCCTAGATAGAGCAGTAACAGCTACCTTGACCCTGGACCCTAGCGCTAGACGGAGCGGTCCCCCATGGGGCGGTGGTGTGTTTTAGGGGAGGAGGAGGCCCTACAAGGTAAACATGGGGCCGTGGTGTGTTTCAGGGGAGGAGGAGGCCCTTCAAGGTAAACATGGGGCCGTGGTGTGTTTCAGGGGAGGAGGAGGCCCTACAAGGTAAACATGGGGCCGTGGTGTGTTTCAGGGGAGGAGGAGGCCCTCCATGGTAAACTGGAGGACGACCGGTTCCTGTTCTCGCTGGAGAACGACTCTGCAGCGTGTGACGTTCTGGACCTGAGGGAGGTCCGCAGTATCCTGCTACGGTCCAGGTACCACAGGGGTACTACTGTAGTACTACTGA
This sequence comes from Melanogrammus aeglefinus, assembly GCA_900291075.1. Classification (NCBI taxonomy): domain Eukaryota; kingdom Metazoa; phylum Chordata; class Actinopteri; order Gadiformes; family Gadidae; genus Melanogrammus; species Melanogrammus aeglefinus. The sequence goes on from OLKM01000588.1 coordinate 141,177, forward strand.
TAGTACCGGAGTACTGCTGATACAGCCACTGATAGTACTGTAGTACTGCTGATACAACAACTGCCAGTACCGTAGTACCACCAATATATGTGACTCCTACGAGTGAAATAGTGCTACTACTGAAGTACTACTAATATCTGTGTATCTTGTGTGTTTTTCAGCCTGGAGTTCGACATTGTGACCCTTTCTGATCGGCTCATTTGTGCTTCAGACAACCAGCTGGAACGGGATACACACCTCCTACACATCCTACAGGTACACACCCCACACAACACACGCACGCACGCACGCACGCACGCACGCACGCACGCACGCACGCACGCACGCACGCACGCACGCACGCACGCACGCACGCACACACACACACACACACACACACACACACACACACACACCTCCTACACATGCCTCTACTGCCTCTCTACTGACAAACTGTCTCTCTAAAGTCACTACTGTCCTTTACTGTCTGTACAGTCTCTACTGTCTCTCTACTGTCTCTACTGCCTCCACTGCAGTCGAGCCACATGTCCCATGTGGTACCCTATGCGGTGCCTTGATGGTGGCTCTACCAACATGCATGTGGTCTGAGGGATCCCTACGGACGCTCCACGGCCGTTGTGTTTACAGGTCATCCTCCCAGTGGGCGTGTCTGAGGCCGAGCTGGGCGGGGTCCTAGCTGGGAGCAGGGTTTGTCTCCTGGATGGGGCCGGATGCACGGAAGGTTGGGCTATCCTCAATGCTGCTGGAGTTTCCATTTACCCCAGTTTGGTCCAAGCTGACCAACGTCTCTCAATCCGAATGCCACTGGACTCCAAGACAAACTACGGTAAACCACATAGTTGGTACTGTTAAACATGGTCATGTTCATACTGTTGAACATATTTATACTGTTAAACATGTTGTTGTTCATACTGTTAATAATGTTAAGCAGGATCATGTTGATACTGTTAAACATATTTATACTGTTAAACATGTTAATATTGTTGTACATGTTAATACTGTTAATCATGTTCATGTTAATACTGTTGAACAGGTTATTATTGTTAAAAATGGTCATGATAATACTGTTACACATGTTAATAATGTTAAAATGGTCATGTTGATACTGTCAAACACGTAATGCTGTTAAACATGGTCATTAAACATGGTCATGATAAAACTGTTACACGTGTTAACAGTGTCCCTGTCCTCATGTTCTCCACGGTGACAGAGCTGCTTTTTATTCCGTAGAACTCAATGCAGCTGAAAACAGCATCAACCTCCAGACAGGGAAAAGGTTGGTCCCTGAACGCAGACACGCTACACACACGCTACACACACGCGCTGCGGACACAGTAGTGCTAAATGAGGCTGAGGTCCTAGAATACAGAGGTATTGATCGATCAGGTCTTGATACACACTCGTAGGAGAACCAGCCTAGGACACTGGTTAAGAGTGTGAAGGTCTGAGAGTACACAGAGGTATTGATCGATCATCTTTTAATAAATGTATTGATCCATAATACATTCTCTTCACTATTAGCTGATGCTAGTGGTTACTTTTTGTTGTAACCTTGATTGATAATAAACATGACTTCGTGATTAGGATAACCTTGCTGTTGATCTTGGACCCGGTGTAGGAACGTTCATCTGAGGTTTGAAGATGACTACGGCAGCGAGGCGTGGTTGGTCCATCTGAAAGATGTTCTGGCCAATCAGGAAACAGCGCTTCAACGACCTGTAGCCAATCAGAACAAGTCTCTGTACCACAAGTTGAAGCTTGGTGGAAAAGTTCCACCGGCTGTGAAGCGATGCATCTCCCACATCACCCAGCATGGTGACCTGTCTGTCTGCCTGCCAGTCTGTCTGCCAAACTATCTGTGCATCTTCATTTCTATCTGCCTGCATGTCTGTCTATTTGTCTGCATACTTACCTGTATATCTTTCTTTCTGTCTGTCTGTCTGTCTGTCTGTCTGTCTGTCTGTCTGTCTGTCTGTCTGTCTGTCTGTCTGTCTGTCTGTCTGTCTGTCTGTCTGCCTTCTTACCTGTCTGTCTGTCTGTCTGTCTGTCTGTCTGTCTGTCTGTCTGTCTGTCTGTCTGTCTGTCTGTCTGTCTGTCTGTCTGTCTGTCTGTCTGTCTGTCTGTCTGTCTGTCTGTCTGTCTGTCTGTCTGTCTGTCTGTCTGTCTGTCTGTCTGTCTGTCTGTCTGTCTGTCTGTCTGTCTGTCTCTCTGTCTGTCTGTCTGTCTGTCTGCATACTTACCGGTCTGTCGATTACATACATGTCTGTCTTTCTGTATTTCTGTCTATCTGCTTACTTACCTGTCTGTCTTTTTGTATGCTTACCTGTCTGCCTGTCTGTCTGTCTTCCAACCTACCTGTTTCTGTCTGTCTTCCTACTTACCTGTTTTTCTGCCTGCTTTCCTACTTACCTGTCTTCCTTTCTACCAACCACTTTGTTTGTCTCTCCTCTGCCTACTAACATACCTGTCTGTGGGACTACTTACCCATCTGTCTGTCTGTCTGTCTGTCTGTCGGTCTGTCTGTCTGTCTGTCTGTCTGTCTGTCTCTCTGTCTGTCTGTCTGTCTGTCTGTCTGTCTGTCTACTTACCTGTCCGTCAGTCTGCCCACCTGTCTCTCTGTCTGTCTACTAACCTGTCTGTCTCGCAGGTCTTCAAGTGGACGGGATATACCGACGCTGTGGCCTCGCCCCCAAAGTGTCTCGATTGGTGGAAGCCCTGCAGAGCCGTCCGGACTCCGCCCCCATGGAGGACGGGGAGCAGGGCGTTCTGGACGTTGGCTCCGCCCTCAAAAAATATGTCCGCCTGCAGCCGCCGCTGTTACCTCCCAAACAGAGGGAACTCTGGGTAAAGGCAGCAGGTGAGCGGTTAACACTCAAACTAACTGTCTAATAATTATTAACCACATCATTATTATGTTTGTATTTATTATGAGGGTTATTTTTATTATTATTATTAGTATTATAAGTATAGTAGTTAAATAGTAGTACTCAGGTAATTGTTGTTATTATTTTTAATGTTATTATTATTATTGTTATTAATCGGTATATGTTGTTATCATCATGACTAATGTTGTGTCTCTCCCAGCCCAACCTGAGGAGACAGCCAGGTTGGCAAGCTACCGACGGTTGCTACGACAACTGCCCGTGGATAACCACGCCACGCTCGGCGCCCTCATTGGACACTTCTACATGTGCGTGTTTACCTCCCCCCGCTCCAGATGTGCCCTTCAATCTACTAAGATACAGATGTTGGATATTGAGCTCCAGGATCCAGATGTTTTATATTGTGCTCTGAGATGCAGATGTTAGGTTTTCCTCTCAGATCCAGATGTTTTATCTTCTCATCTGAGATCAAGATTGTATATATTGTTCTCAGATCCAGATGTTCCTCTGAGATGCAGATGTTATGTTGCGCTCTGAGATGCAGATGTTACGTTTCCTCGAGGATCCAGATGTTTTATATTGTCCTCTGAGATCCAGATGTTTTATATTATACTCTGAGTTGCAGATGTTATGTTTCCTCTAGGATCCAGATGTTTTATATTGTCCTCTGAGATCCAGATGTTTTATATTGTCCTCAGATCCGGATGTTCTCTGAGATGCAGACGTTATGTTGCCCTCTGAGATGCAGATGTTATGTTTCCTCTAGGATATAAATGTTTTAAATTAACCTCTAGGATCCAGATGTTTTATATTATCCTCTGAGTTGCAGATGTTATGTTTCCTCCAGGATCCAGATGTTCAGCTCTCAGAACCAGATGACGGCTCAGAACCTGGCTCTGGTCCTGGTCCCTACGCTGTTCCAGGATCACCATGGAGACCTGGTCCGCCTGACCCGCGACCTCATCGTCCACCACGCTCTGCTGTTCCTGGTACACACACACGCACGCACGCACACACACACACACATACTGTACAAGCACACACATGCAGACACACGCACACACACACACACACACAAACACAAGCGTACACACGGACACATCACACATCTGCACAAATACACACACATACTGTACATATGCACAAATGCATGCACACACACGCACAGGAATACATGCACAGACACGCACATACTGACTGTGTGTGTGTGTGATATTTGACATTATTACTTCCAGAGTCCTGAGGAGGAGGAGGAGGAGCAGGAGCAGATCACAGCACTTTAAATCAATCAGCCAATGAGACGATGAGGAAAAGATGACCAGCCAATCAGTAGCTAACCAATGAAAGTGGTTACATGGACTTTTGAATTCTGTGACAATTATCCTGGGTATTATCCACGTATAGGGTTTCGTAAAAATATACACCATGAATAATAAATATATAAAATGTTTACACAACTGCCAGTTTAATTCCTGTAAGATGTGCCTTGGCTTAGTTTAATTCTCATATAATACCAAGCTCCCACAATAAGAGTTTCGAGGACAAAGACGACTCCCAGAATAATTCTCCAGGCCCCCCATGATGTGGGGGGGTGGTTATTTCTGTCCTGAACGAGTCTGGACTTCTCAGCGGAGCCCAGCCTCTCTTCAAAAGGCTCAGAGGATGTCTGGAGTCCTGGCCGAACGAGGGCATATACTCATATACAATACTTTTACACTTATACTCATCTGCACTAGAGCAGAAAGATCTTCAGAAAGCATTTTTTTGGTTGAACACAATCTCAAAATCCCTCTTTGTTGAGTACCTGAAGAATATTTTATAGCCAAAAATGTATGTGCATCAGAAATTATTTTGTACCTGGAATATCTTTCTGATCAGATTCGATCCATAAAACTGAATACAGTTTTAGCTGACACTTTGCTCAAAACAAAACTGTATTGTTGTTGACAATGGACAATAAATGATTTTCTCCAAAATGCTTATTACATTTTCTTGTTGACCATGAAAAAATGATTGGATAGATTACCCGTAAACTCCCCAGCTAGCCTACACCATGCTCTGGGTTACAGTCTGTATATCCTACAAGTATTCTTCTTAGAACCAATGGCGGTTCTACACGGGGGCCCTTGCCCCTGTAGACATGACCGTGGCCCCCACTGTGGCCTCCCGGTGCTGACCAAATAAAACAATTATGATTTTTCTGATTTTACGGAAGTAATGCGACGCAACGTGCGCCCCTCAATCAGAGGGGTGCACCCAAACACCGAGGTGCTGCTCCCTACTGAACGAGACCACTCTTGGAGAAAGGAACCACGATTTCTCCTGTTGAGAGAGTCGAAGGCAAGCAAAACAAATTCATTTCGTAAGTGACTTGTTGTTGATGCACATAACCGTGTTACTATACCTGCCAACGTTTGGTTTTTCAAAATCCGGGAGATTTGTGCGGGAGCATGGCGACGCACCCGGGGGTGGGGGGGTGTTTGGGGGGGGGGGGGGGGGCGGCGGATGGGGTTGGGATTGGCTGTTACTGTTAAGTGTACTGTAAGTGTTAAGTTTATTATTTACATTGCAATAGACCCATAAATGAAAACAAAACCTAATTTATTAATTTTTATTTTTATTTTTATTTGTGATTTCATTACAACAAAACATCACAAACATCATTTTTCCCACCGTGCTCTATATTAAAATCAAACGCGACACACCTTACAGAACGCGTGGAGGTTGTCAATATGACTGGGCCAGATGGATGTCAATTGTTGCGTCCAGCACTGTTGAAATGTACAGCCGTATTCAGACTTCTTTGGGGAACACCGCTTTCACCTGCCACTTTTTTTTACGGCTTGCTTTCCAGTCTGAACTTTCCGCGAAGCTTGCGCAGAGATCAACTACGCAACTGGGTTATAGGTTGCCTGGTTGAGGTGACAAAACGTGTTGAAAATGTTAAATGGTGTGTGGATTGTGTGAATTGGATGCGTTTCATACAAGATTTGGCAACTGGTTAACATTGGACAAAAATATTGGTCCGATCTCAGATTAGTCATAAAGAAGTTTGGGGCAAAATTACGAGAGTTTCCCGGGAGAAATAACAAACTGGAAGGGATCCGGGAGATAGGGAGAAAAACGGGAGAAACACGGGAAAATGGGAGTGTTGGCAGGTAGGCGTGTTACTGTAGTTCCTAGCACTGATAATGAAATTAAGTTTGTAAATGTCTGGTCTCAATATATTTAGAAACTTAATCATATCTAAACAAACTCATCGAAGCAGAAGCGAGTATTCAAATGTCAGTGTCCTTGCTAGGTCTAGGCTGTTGTGATGTTAACCAGGTATTTTTTTCCGTTCTGGCTGTTGCATTGGGATAACAAATACATTTGAGTAAAGAGTATAGGCTATCTGCCCGTGTTAAGTAGGGAGGGATGGTTATGCAACAAAATGTAATGCATGCCCCTACGTTTGTTTTTCTTTCTTTTTCTAGCAGCTATCATGAAATGAGGAAAGAACCGTAGAAGAGGGAGTTTTTCTAAAGGGAAGAACACAGTTTCTCCACACTGAAACTGAGAGAATAAATTGGAAATGGCACATTTTTTTGAACTTCGTGGTACCCTGGAGTTTTTTTTCACATTGACGCACTGTATTTGTACCCTGTTCCTTTTATTTTTCATTTTTTTATCAATCCAGCACTCAATCTCTCTCTCTCTCTCTCTCTCTCTCTCTCTCTCTCTCTCTCTCTCTCTCTCTCTCTCTCTCTCTCTCTCTCTCTCTCTCTCTCTCTCTCTCTCTCTCTCCTCTCTCTCTCTCTCTCTCTCTCTCTCTCTCTCTCTCTCCTCTCTCTCTCTCTCTCTCTCTCTCTCTCTCTCTCTCTCTCTCTCTCTCTCTCTCTCTCTCTCTCTCTCTCTCTCTCTCTCTCTCTCTCTCTCCATCTCTCTATCCCTCTAGTAGGCTATCTGCCCGTGTTACAGTTTTTCTCAATCAAACGTTTGAGAAAAACTGTAAACACGATTTCTGAAACTATAGCTCAATTTCTCAAAATTAAACACAAACCTGAGAAGAGTTAATCATTTTGTCAAAACAGAGCTCCAATGGGCTAAACTCACAATCCCAGCTTCCCAGAGTCATACTGTAAATATGATGCTGCAACATTCTTCTGACAATACGCCAATGTTACTTATTTTGGTAAATCACAGCACAGTAATTTCACTGATAAGTAAAATGAAAAACACTACAGTAAGAAAATGTTGAGACTGTCTTTCGGGGATGTAATGATGAAATCAGTGTACAAAAAGGTAACAAAGCAGATACAGTATATATTTTTACTGTAATACAGTAAAATGTTCAGCTGAACTGACTGCATAAAAAGCTTTTCGTAGGCCAACAAAAAATAAAAATAAGAATATAAATGAGGTGAAACAGATCTACATGTAAATCCCACCTCCAATCCTGATCAGGCCAAAGGACCATATCTACAACACAGTAGAGCTCACCGAGTCCTCTTTTATGCTCTGACACATGATTGAAGTGTTTTGCCAGTTGAGTTTGAACAGGTGAGAAGTGAGTTAGACTTTATGGTAATTAGTTGTTGCGTTTTGAAGGCCAGTGTGATCCAGGTGAACCAAGTGTGCTAAATGATGAGATTTGTTCTTAGAGTTGAGCAAAAATGTGAAAAAAGTGGAATTGTGCTTAGAGTTTAGCAGTCTGGAGTCTTGTAGTTGATACATGAGCTTCAAGTTTTCAGAATTGTGTGCATAGTTCCATTTTTTGTGTGTATACAATCGAGAAAAACTGGAAGTAGGGAGGGATGGTTATGCAACAAAATGTAATGCTGGCCCCTACATTTGTTCCTTTCTTAGCAGCTATCATGAAATGAGGAAAGAACCGTAGAAAAGGGAATTTTTCTAAAGGGAGAACACAGTTTCTCCACACTGAAACTGAATAAATAAGAAATGGCACATTGTTTTGCACTTCGTGGTACCCTGGAGTTTTTTTTCCACACTTTTTCCCACGCTGTAGTTGTACCCTGTACTGTATTTCTTTTTTCATTTTTTTATGGCCCTACCTCTCTTGCACGCTTATACAAAACAAATGAAATGTCCACATGATTTTGATGATTTAGGGCAAATGCTCCATCAAATTAAAATAGTTTGACAGAAAAATACAGACTGGTGAGGTAATAAACTTGTACAAATTAAATGTTTGATGATTTTAAAGTAAAACAAGGTTTATAATCTTTAAATATCATTTTTTGCCATTTTATTTGTGCCCCTCAGGTTAGACACCGGCCCCTCCTTGGCCCCCATTTCTCTAGAACCGCCACTGCCTAGAACCAAGTGTTCTTTCTAGAACCAAGTACTGTTACCAAGTGGTCAACTTCCAACCAGCCATAGCAAATTCATACACCACAAAGATAAATCTTGATTCAATGTAGCTGTGCTTGGTTTATTGTATGTCGTCAACATTAGAACAAAGAATACACATGATGACAACGTTTGGGACATGGTTTAAACGTTACTCAAAAAGAACAATGTAGATAACATGCATGTATTGTGTGTGCCTGCTTTCCTATTGTAGTTGTGGAAATAATCAACTGCTGTCTGACTATATACTGTATATACAGTATATATATATATATATATATATATATATATATTATATATATATATATATATATATATATATATATATATATATATATATATATATATATATATATATATATATATATATATATATATATATTGATGATTGTCGGTCAGGATAGTGTAATGGGTAGCATTTTTGACTCACAGCCTAAAGGTACTGAGTTATTGTCCCAGTTTTTTGAACAAGATACCTAAACCATAATCCTGAATACAAGGAACTACAAATACAACGAAATCAATCTAAAAATAATCTGCTACAATGACTCAATAGTGTAATAGTATAACAATATAGCATACTATTGAGTCATTAATATAGTATAGTATAATAGTATAGTATAATCACAGCATTACCTCCTGATTGGAGCACTACAAACCAGTCATCATTAAGCGTTAACAAGAAGAGTTAACTAAAGGTGCATTCATTGATTTAGTTTGATGCAATGTGTGTGTGTTTGTGTGTGTGTGTGTGTGTGTGTGTGTGTGTGTGTGTGTGTGTGTGTGTGTGTGTGTGTGTGTGTGTGTGTGTGTGTGTGTGTGTGTGTGTGTGTGTGTGTGTGTGTGTGTGTGTGTGTGTGTGTGTGTGTGTGTGTGTGTGTGTGTGTGTGTGTGTGTGTGTGTGTGTGTGTGTGTGTGTGTGTGTGTGTGTGTGTGTGTGTGTGTGTGTTTGTGAGTGTGTGTGTGTCTGTTTGTGTGTGTTTTTTAAAGTGGCATTATTTAGGGATAACATTAGGATTATAGAAGACATTAGGATTAGGTACACATTATGATTAGGGACACATTAGGGAAACATTGGGGACGAAAAAAGGAATTAGGATTATGGACAGCATAAAGGATTAGAGACAGCATTAGGGATTAGCGACATCATAAAGGATTAGGGACAGTCTAAGGGATTCGGGACAGTTTAAGGGATTAGGGACAGCATTAGTATTAGCAACATAAAAAGGGATTCAGGATAGTTTAAAGGATTAGGGATAGTATAAGGGATTAGGGACAGTATAAGGGATTGGGTACAGTTAAACAGATTAGGGACAGTTCAAGGGATTAGGGACAGTTTAAGGGATTATGGAAAGTATAAGGGATTAGGGACAGAATTAGGGATTAGGGATATAATTAGGGATTAGGCACAGCATTAGGGATTAGGGACATCATAAGAGATCATGGACATCTTTAGGGATAAGGGACTATGGACATTTTCAGGGATTAGGGACAGCATAAGGGATCAGGCACAGAATTAGATGCCAGGGATAACATTCAGGTCAGGGACAACATTCAGGATTAGGGACAACATTCAGGGTTAGGGACAACATTCAGGTCAGGGACAACATTCAGGTCAAGGACAACATTCAGGTTTAGGGACAACTATTCAGGATTAGGGACAACATTCAGGATGAGGGACAACATTCGGTCAGGGATAACATTCAGGTCAAGGACAACATTCAGGTTTAGGGACAACATTCAGGATTAGGGACAACATTCAGGATTAGGGATTACATTCGGGATTAGGGAAAACATTCTGGATTAGGATTTGTTGCGGCCAGTTTTATTTTAATTGACTGTAATAATAATAGCTGCAGTTCATCTGATACAATAGATTGGTTTTGTATTGCCACTAACCCCAGCAAGTCAAATCACCAGTGGGTTGTTGCCTGTTTATTGCGAAACGTCTCAAAGAAAGCGAGCATTCCCTTCTTTGCGCTGGTGTTGCTGCAGTTGCTGCTGCCGCCCTTGCCCCCATGGCCACCGTGGTAGTAGGAGGGCGACGGGAGGAAGGCCATGGAGTCCATGGAGTTGGCTCTCTGGACCCGGCCGGTCCCAGCGTGCCGGTGCTTGGACCTCACCGGAGGGGTCTGCGCCACGAGACACCGCTGGTACTGGAGCTGTGGGCATAGAACCACCAAACGCATCGAGTACAACCGGAGAATATTTAGAATAGAACATAGAATGTATATCCACATTGTTAGAATAAAATTATATACAGACTAATACATTTAATATAAAGAAACATATAATTATATATATATATATATAATAAAATGCAATTTAGTATAATAATAACATATTTATATTATGAAAATATAATATAAATACATTTAATGGTATACTATAATATATAATTGAATACATTTTAAAAAATATAATATACTGTATAATAGCATAATGTACAACAAAATACATTTATATAATTGAACATATACAATATCAGAATAATATATATTTTATCATACATTTCATAGAATAAAATACTATATATATATAGTATATTATATTAATTCTAAAATAGCCTACATTTTATATAATTGAAGAATTATACATATACTATAATAACAGAACATGGTGGTGCAGGCAGACAGGTTCTCGTCATGCAGACAGGTTCTCGTCATGCAGACAGACAGGAGCAGACAGACAGGTCCTCACCATGCAGGCGGCCTGCAGCGCCTCGGAGACGTGCCCGGCGTGCGGCTCGCACCAGAACACGTGGCACTGGAAGCCCGGCGCCCCTCCGTCGGCGATCACCGCGAAGGTGTGGCTGTCGTGGCCGACGCCCAGGAAGGTCAGGTGACTCACCTGACACTCCCACAAGCACTCCTCTTCCTGGAGTGCACCGGGATCACATGACGTCACATCCTTTTACATGACACCGTATTCGATTCAAAAACATTACATCAAATTCGATTACATTATTCCATTAAATCATATTAGATCACCCAATATAGATTTCATGGCATCATATTGGTTTACATTGGACAATGTAATCCATAAGGACAAATGACATTATTATTATATAAGCATTATGATATAAGCATTATGATATGATTATTGTTATCATATTATTATATAATTATATTATTAGAATTATATAATTGTATAATTATTGTTATTATTTTATTATTATTTGACTATTATTATATTATTTGTATATTATTATTATTATATTATTATTTATATGATGTTATTATATAATATTAATTTTATTATATATTATTATTATATTATAAAACGTTATTATTAATATTAAATTAATATTATTATGAGATTGTTATTCGATGGGTGCAGTACCTGCGCCCGCCTGAGGGACAGTAGGGAGTCAGAGACGTGGAGGGTGACGGGCTCCCAGTCCTCTCTCTCCGTCGTGTTCATTATGCTCTCGATGGCGCTGTTCAGGACCTCCATACCTACACACACACACACACACGCAGACGCACACACACGCAGACATACACACACGAAGACAGACAGAAAGACAGGAACATGCGCACAGACACACACACATACACACGCAGACAGACAGACAAACACACACACACACACACACACACGCAGAAACACACACGCAGACAGACAAACAGACGGACGGACAGAAAAATCGACAGACAGACAGACACACACTCAGAAAAACAGGAACAAACGCACAGACATACACAGACACACACACAGACACATTGCCTCAGACAGAGAGACAGACAGACAGACAAGACACGCAGAAACATGCACACAGGCATACACACACATACACAAACACACACACACACACACACACACACACACACACACACACACACACACACACACACACACACACACACACACACACACACACACACACACACACACACACACACACACACACACACACATACAGACAGACACACATGTGATGGGACTTGTGATGTTTAGGGTTAGGTTTAGGATTTATGTTTATGATAAGAATACAAATGTTAATACTAGTATTGATGTTAATAGAAAGGCCACTGCCACCTACCCATAGCCCGGGACACTGGAAGGTTCCCGATGTACTGCACATCAAAGTGTGGAGCGTGCTGTCTTACTGCGTCCAACAGATCCACTAGGAAGGACATGACACCGTCAGCATATATTTATATATACACAGGGGCATCATCTAGATGAGAGGATCATATCCATAATAGATCATGAATGACATTGCAGGCTGACGGTTTCATCTCTTTGGGGTACCTTGCCTGGGCAGGTCTGGGGAGGAGATGTCCTCTAGTGTCAGAGAGTCGGGTGGTTTGACCAATTTATCAGACAAAATCTAGAAAGGAGTCGATTTGGATTATTGGATGAGCGTCTAAAAATAACACATAAACCTCACCCTCAAACATAATCCTCACGTGACCCCTTCACCCTAACCCCTTCACCCTAACCCCTTCACCCTAACCCCTTCACCCTAACCCCTTCACCCTAACCCCTTCACCCTAACCCCTTCACCCTAACCCCTTCACCCTAACCCCTTCACCCATACCCCTTCACCCTAACCCCTTCACCCTAACCCCTTCACCCTAACCCCTTCACCCTAACCCCTTCACCCTAACCCCTTCACCCTAACCCCTTCACCCTAACCCCTTCACCCTAACCCCTTCACCCTAACCCCTTCACCCTAACCCCTTCACCCTAACCCCTTCACCCTAACCCCTTCACCCTAACCCCTTCACCCTAACCCCTTCACCCTAACCCCTTCACCCTAACCCCTTCACCGTAACCCCTTCACCCAAACCCCTTCACCCTAACCCCTTCACCCTAACCCCTTCACCCAAACCCCTTCACCCTAACCCCTTCACCCAACTCCCACACCCTAAGCCCTTCACCCTAAGCCCTTCACCCTAACCCCTTCACCCTAACCCCTTCACCCTAACCCCTTCACCGTAACCCCTTCACCCTTCACTCTCAACCCCTACCCATTTACCCTAACCCCTTCTTCACCCTAACCCCTTCACCCTAATCCCTCACTCCTTCACCCTTACCCTAACCCCTTCTTCATCCTCACCCCTTCACCCTAACCCCTTCACCCTAAGCCCTTCCTCACCCTCACCCCTTCACCCACCTTGCCGCACATGTCCTGCAGCACGGTGGCGATGGCTCTGGCCGGGGCGTTGCAGCGGAACACGTGACCCTTGAGCACGCGGCTGTCCTTCTCCCCGGTGACGAATGCAAAGTCCCTGTTGGAGACACAACCCTCTCTAAGCTCCATCATGTGTTCATCTGAATCATCACCACAGCACTGGCCGCACAAGGACGCCACAGAGTGCGTTGGACTCGCTACGAAGCATTTGACATCAAGAGCGTTGAGCACAGAACGTAGATGTAGCAGATCTAGAGGATGACGCTGTGTTCTGCTCAGGTTCCGATTAGTTGGCGAGTTGGTGAGTTATGGTGCATTTCCACTAGCACGGCTCGGCACGGCTCGGCTCGGCTCGGTTTGGTTGTTTCCATTACAACTGGTGCCTCCTCGACGTGGGCGGGGTCGTCATAACACGGCTGCGCGAAACCGCTGTGACGTCATTTACACGGCGCCGAGCAACGTACAAATCCGGAAGACCAGAACAACAACAACAACAACAACATCAGAGGAGGACAGCATGGAGGATATGGAGGCGATCGTGTTGCTGCTCACCCTGTGGCTTTTTGTCGCACAGAAGGCAAGAGAAGAGAGAGCCAGAGAAGACTCCGGGCCGAGACAAAACACGATTGAAAAGTCGCGCGGTTATGACGCTTCCAGTGACGACACTCATCGGCCAATCAGTGGAAGGCAGTCGGCTGACGTCACGTTTTAGTAACGCTTCGGCTCGCTTGGAACCAGGGCTGAGGTGATACCAAAAATGTACCCGGTTGCAGGTACTGCGTGCTAGTGGAAACACGCAAATAGCGCGCCGAGCCGAGCCGTACCGAGTCGAGCCGTGCTAGTGGAAATGCGCCAATAGTGAGTTAGTGGAGTTGGCTGGTGAGCTAGTGAGTTAGTGAGATGGTGAGTCAGTTACTATGAAGATGTCTCAGAGTAGACCAAACTCTTGCCTAAGGCCTTTAGGTGAAGGGTGGGAGGGCTTTGTTACCTGTCTCTGTGAGGGTGCGAGGGGGGGGGGGAGACACAAAGGTGAATGTTAGTGCTGCATAAACCAACAATCTAATGCATACATTAGGGTTGGAGGGTAAGAGCAAGGGTCAGGGTCAAGAGGGTGAGGGTTAAACCTTAACATTACCCATATTACCTTCCATTGCTGCAGCCGACACCCCACACACGGATGTTACTGATTGGCTGGGAGTGGAGGAGGGTGTGGTCTAAAGGGTCCATCAGACTTAACGTATCTTTCTTCAAAACCAAGAGCATGTCCTGGCCCTGGGGAAGTCAGGCTCAGGGTTAGCAGAGCAGGGTTGTTAAGTAAGGCAAAGCTTGTAAAGTAAGGGGGGGTTGTAAAGTAAGGCAGAGTTGTAAATCAAGTAGAGTTGTAAAGTAGAAAAGAGTTCTAAAGTAAAGTAGAGTTGTAAAGGTGGATACGGAGGGTTAGGGTTGGGGTACCTCTCCCCAGGGCTAGGGTTAGGGTTAGGGTAAGGGTTAGGGCTGGGATCGGATTACCTCTCCCCAGGGCCCTTGGCAGTGTGTCTGCTCTGAGCTCCTGTGGTGAGACAGCTGCTGGATGATGTTGTTAACCGTCAGGCTGCTCCGCCCAGGAAACAAGCCCTCCTCCGGCACCTCCACCCAACCCATGGACCGCACAGAGAACACCTGCGCAGAGGGAGACCAGCATGAGGGGGAGAGACAAGCCCATTCAGAGAGACACCAGCAAAACATGAGGGGGAGAGAGACACCATTCAGAGAGACGCCAGGAAAACATGAGGGCGAGAGAGACACCATTCAGAGAGACACCAGCAAAACATGAGGGGGAGGGGGACACCATTCAGGGAGACACCAGCAAAACATGACGGGGAGAGAGACACCAGCACAGAGAGACACTAACACATCATGAGGGCGTGAGAGACACCCATTCAGAGAGACACCAGCAAAACATGAGGGAGAGAGACACCCATTCAGAGAGACACCAACACACCAGGGAGAGAGACACACACCCATTCAGAGAGACACCAACACACCAGGGAGAGAGAGACACACCCATTCAGAGAGACACCAACACACCAGGGAGAGAGACACACACCCATTCAGAGACGGACAGACAGACAGTTGCTTGGTACCTTGGTGTCTGATGCGGCAGAGTCGTCCACAGACCTTTTGGAGATAGAAACCATGTTATGATATGAAGATATGATATTCTGTTATAAGACTATGATATGTATTATAACGATAAATTAAGGTTGTGATATGAAATTCGTTTTTTAGATGATAATATAAGTATTATGTATTAGTATTGTGATAAATTATTATTTTTATTGTGATATTTAAATATTGATAAATGATGGTTATGATATTCTGTTATAATATTATGATCTGTTATAGTATTATGATATGATATTTTATTCTGTTATGATATAATATTGATTGCTGGTTACCTTTCCTCTATATCTTGTTCGGTGGGGGGGAGCTCCTGGAAAAAAAAGTATTGGTGTTTGTGCCAGAAAGTGTATTGTTCAGATTGTACTCTGTAGTGTACACACTGTTGTCTAGAGGCTGGTCTATAGTCTAGACAGATACTTATTTGTCTCTTTCTGTCAAATACACTTATTTGACAGAAAGGGACCGAAAGGGACAGCTAGACAAGACAGGGTAGACAAAAAGAAATCCCTCGAACCCACCCACACAACACCAGGACACAAAACCTACTACACATCATTAATAGGATGGTAAAGTGCAGTTGTGCATACTTGTTACAGTCCAGAGAGCGGTAAAGTGCATGGTGCTATTTAAAGTGCTGTCCTGCAGGTAAGTTCTTGTTCGGCAGTGCAATACTAGTCAGAATCAATGCCCTGCTGGCTCGATTCGTTTTGCGCCTCCTACCTGATTGCAACACCTCCTACGCCTGCTGTAGGGGATGCGTCATGTCTTCCGTAAGACCAGACGGAGACGGTGGTGTATAGTCTGAAGGATGGTGCAAGGAGGATGGTGTGTGTATTTTTGAATGTAACTTACCTGGTTTGTGCCGTTTGCTTTCCTGCTGGCTTCGCAGGGGTGGTGCCACTGGGTGGCGCCAGAAGCAACATGCCAGTAGTAAGTGCCAGAGGAGTCTGTGATCATCCTCCAGTCTGACGGCAGATCGGGATCAGACCTGCTCTGGTCTGACCAGATATTTTCTACCGACAGACAGACAGACAGACAGACAGACAGACAGACAGACAGACAGACAGACAGACAGACAGACAGACAGACAGACAGACAGACAGACAGACAGACAGACAGACAGACAGACAGACAGACAGACAGACAGACAGACAGACAGACAGACAGACAGACAGACAGACAGACAGACAGACAGACAGACAGACAGACAGACAGACAGACAGACAGAAAAGACCGAAGCACAAAAGTAAAAGTAAAAGTAAATATGACATGCCTAGTTATTTGTGATGCACAGGTTGTTGGTTTGAACGATCAATGCTAGTATAAAGATAGCATCATGGTATACAGCTGTCATCACTGAGAGTACAAAGCTAGAATAACTGCTTGTAAACAGCTAGGATCATTGTCAAGAGCTATCATCTCTTCTAGAGTAGAGCATTACAGCTAATATACAGCTAGAATCATGGTTAGCATACACAGCTACCACCATATTATAAAGCTAATATCACTGATAGTGTAGAACCAGCATAATTGCTAATAAACAGCTAGCATAAGAGTAAGGAGCTACCATCACTGCCAGTTCAGAGCTAGCTTGCATCAGGGTATGTGTGTGTGTATGTGTGTGTGTGTGTGTGTGTGTGTGTGTGTGTGTGTGTGTGTGTGTGTGTGTGTGTGTGTGTGTGTGTGTGTGTGTGTGTGTGTGTGTGTGTGTGTGTGTGTGTGTGTGTGTGTGTGTGCCTGCGTGTGTACTTTCTGTGTGTGTGTGTGTGTGTGTGTGTGTGTGTGTGTGTGTGTGTGTGTGTGTGTGTGTGTGTGTGTGTGTGTGTGTGTGTGTGTGTGTGTGTGTGTGTGTACATACCATTACAGTTGACCATAATGATGGCCAACATGTAGTCCTTCCCCACCAGTGCATCGCCACCTGGTGTACTTCGTCCAATCATCTGTCTTCCCACACACAAACGCTCACATCTATCTATCTATCTATCTGTCTGTCTGTCTGTCTACCTTTCTATCTTCCTATTTGTCTATCTATCTATCTATCTATCTATCTATCTATCTATCTATCTATCTATCTATCTATCTATCTATCTATCTATCTATCTGTCTATCTGTCTGTCTGTCTATCTGTCTGTCTGTCTGTCTGTCTGTCTGTCTGTCTGTCTGTCTGTCTGTCTGTCTGTCGTCTCTCTCTCTCTCTCTCTCTCTCTCTCTCTCTCTCTCTCTCTCTCTCTCTCTCTCTCTCTCTCTCTCTCTCTCTCTCTCTCTCTCTCTCTCTCTCTCTCTCTCTTTCTCTCTCTATCTTTCTATCTAGCACTAAATATATCTCTATCTAGCTCGCTATAGCTGCTGTCATGCTACATAGATAGCATGTCTATAGGTCTATATAGTTATATATCTCTATAGATAGTTATGTCTATATATCTCTATGTATCTCTATCCATCTCTCTGCATCTCTTTCTGTCGTTGCTAATGTCCTTCTCTCTCTTCCTCTGTTGCCTCCTCCCCTCCATGACGTAGCTCTCTCCCTCCTCTCCCCCTCCCTCCCTCTACTATTCCCTGACATCGCAGCTCTCTCTCTCTCGCCCTTTCTCGTCCTTCCTCTCTCTCCCCTCTCTCCCTCTTTTTCTCTCCCTCCCTCCCTCTCGTCACTACTGTCTCTCCCCCCTCGCACTCCTCCACTCCTGTGTCCCTCCTCCCTCTCTCTCCTCCCTCTCTCTCCACTCCTGTGTCTCCCTCCTCCCTCTCTCTCCTCCCTCTCTCTCCACTCCTGTGTCTCCCTCCTCCCTCTCTCTCCACTCCTGTGTCTCCCTCCTCCCTCTCTCTCCACTCCTGTGTCTCCCTCCTCCCTCTCTCTCTGACCTCTCTCTCTATGTGTTGACTCCGGTGCCTCCCTCCTCCCTCTCTCCCTTCCCTCTCTAATGATCTGACTTTCCTTGAATGTCCTTTCTCCCTCCTGCTAGTGCTAAGCTAACTATAATAGCTTATTTTTCAAGTACAATTCAAATCAGTCCCCATTCAATTTTTATTTTTTATGTTACAATTATAATTCAATGATATGTTTCCCACACCCCATATATTACAGGATAGTCTAGTGTTCCTAACAAAACAATGTATTATTACGGGAGAGTGTTCCTAACAAAACATATATTACAGTTTTTCTCAGTCGCTTTGGTACATTTCTCAGATCAGAATAGAAATTCTCCAAACTACCTGTTCAATCTTCACATCATTGTGTCGTTTGTGCACATCAAAAAAGCAGTTCCTCATTTCTTTGAACAAGTTGCAAATGCTTTGGTACATTCATGCAAATGATTATGTACAACTCTCTGTTCTTTCCTCCATTATCAATTGCTTATGTCATGTTGATCAAAATGTATTGTAATGGGTCTCTATTGAATAGTCTCACCCCCACAACGATTCAGGCTTTAGTTCATTGCAGAAGTCTTTACATGCAATATGGTTGAATAAGTTGTCATAATATGTCAAGCATATTTCTATACATTGCCATTAGACTTTTTTTTCTAAATCTGTCCTGAATTGGTAAATTGCTATCAGGTGAATCTTGACTTTCTCTAAAGAAGGGAAATGTGTGAAGTGTTAGATCAACCAACGATCAACCAGTTTACTGGAATAGCTCCAAGGTGCATCTCCTCAACCATGAACTGGCAGGTATATATAGAAATGGAGCACAACACAATGTTACATTGTCTGAGAATCCAACAGACGGGAACGTCAGGAGGTGTAGAATGACTGCACTGTAATTCCTACAGCAATGGATGTACCGTTTACCCTAAGGAGATTTTCCTATGTTCACATTTCTAGCAATGACATGGTCTGTCAACCAATTACACAGTCCAAGCGTAAATGTGAATCTTGTCCAGTCTCTTGCAATCAATCTCCCACATACACTAAGGTGTAACTTACAATTTATAATATTTGTCTTTAAAACTTTAGCCATGGTTTACAGCAGAACATCCCTCCAGAGTACGTTATATTGACACCATGACTAAGCAATTTGACTGTCTTATCCGTACACAATGACACAAGGACTTGTCATTTTGATGGCACTGACACGTCCAATCGTCCATTGACACAGATATTTACTTTTGAGAAACGAACTAAGGATTTTGAGCAAGAGACTTGTTTTTGCATGAAATCCATTGTGTTTTGCTATTTGTACGAATTGTTTTGAGAAATGCACTTACTGTTTTGCAAATTTCAATTCTGAGAACATGTCAGTGCCATCAAAATGACAAGTCAGTAACCACTCAATCATGTATCTCAAATAAATAAACTATAGAAGCATCTGCGGAATGACCAATAGTAAACAGTAATTAAATGGGACCACCAAATATGTATATATATTTGTATTCATATAAACATACATATGTAATCTGTTACTGGTCGTTGGATGTTTTAAAATAATTATATAGTATATTATATTATACAGTATATAATTAATATTATGACTGCTAGTCGCCGCTAGATGGCGCCGTGGGGTTAAACGTTATGACGTCACGGAGGAGACACGTGTACCGGAAAAACAAGTCTCGATGGGTTCGGTTTTCCGTGTGAAGCGATTTAGTAAATATAATCTAATAACCGTCGATATTATAGTAGACTAACCAGTACTATCTCCGCTGGCTGTGTAGGTAGACAGATAGGGTTTTCTGGTTAGTTAAGTGAGTTACTGAGGTTACTGGTGAGGTGGCTAACGTTAGTGACTAACTTATAGTTACCATGGACGACTTGTTTGTCAAACCAGGTGAGATATGGAGTTATTATAAGATCTATCATTCAAATATCACCTCAAATACTACTAATTAATATGTGTATAAAGTGTATGTGTTTGTAAAATAGACACGTATCATAGATCTATGTACAGAATGTACTTAGATATCTGATGGATTATTAGTATGAGTATGATTATTACTCGTTCCCCAAAAAGAAAACCGTCATCCCTTCCAAAGCATCCGCCTTTATATTATAATATCTACATGTGTCTTGTCTGTTTATATGGTGCTACATGTTGCTTGTTTCTATACTGAGCAGATGAAACTGAAGCTGTGAATCATTATTACCATTATTGGTCCTCTTATCATCCTTGTCATGAGGGTGTAAAGCAGCCAAACGGTTGTTTGTGATAGTATGATAAGCAAGTTACATTCTGATCATAAGTTGAATCTCTCTGGTCGTCTAGGTAACCAGGAGCGAGGGTGGAACGACCCTCCTCAGTTCTCCTACGGCCTTCAGGTGGCCGGCTCCACGCGGAGCCCCCTGACTAAGAGAGGACCACCCCCCCCAGCAGCTGGTGAGAGACTGACCCTAACCCTAGCCCTGACCCTGACCCTGACCCTGCTCTGACACTAACACTAACCCTAGCCCTGACCCTGACCCTGACCCTGCTCTGACACTAACACTAACCCTAACCCTAACCCCGACCCTGACCCTGACCCTAACACGAACACTAACCCTAACCCAACAGACCCAGTAGAAATACAACCCAGTGGGCTTGGTACATTGTTAGTTTTTGTAAATTGATGTATATTTATGTATTTAATTATATATAGTATATTGATTTATATTTAAATTGATGGATATTTATGTTGACAACCACTTTTAATTGGTCGCCAGGTCTTCAGGCTCCTCCCCCATGTGGAGAGCCCTCACCTGACCAGCAGGCCACGCCTCCACACCTGCATGGGATAACCCCGCCCCCACACACGATGACCACGTCTACACACAGGATAACCCCGCCCCCATCCGGTGTAACTCCGCCACCGAGTCAAGCTACCTCCTCCTCATGTGGGAGTCGACTTCCACCTCCACCCAAAGGTACCAGCGCTTCACCAGACAGCATGGTGTCATGTTCTGGAGTTCACTAGACAACATGGTGTTCTGTAGTTCACCAGACAACATGATGTTCTATAGTTCACCAGACAACATGATGTTCTGTAGTTCACTAGACAGAATGATGTTCTGTAGTTCACTAGACAGCATGATGTCATGTTCTGTAGTTCACCAGACAGCGTGATGTTCTGCAGTTCACCAGACAGAATGATGTTCAGAAGTTACTTCATGTTCAGTGATCATGAGTCATTTCTTCACACACCTGTAGTGCAGGTTGGGTTTTGACAGCAGGGGGCACTGTTTTCCTCAAGCAAGTCACATGATACAGGCTGATGTCATGTGACGTAATACTCTATTTTGCAGATGTTATACCCGAAAATTATCTGACACATTTGAATGTTTTTGGAGCACAAATTATCTAAGGGGGGCCAGTCTGTGTAGTTGAATACCGATGTCCTCACTGCAGTCGTCCCTCTGATGGTGTTGTCTGACTCCAGGTGGTCCGTGTCCCATGTCCCGGCCCCCCTCAGGGCCCGACAAGGCCCTGTGTGGCCCCCGGGCGGAGCCAGACCCCCAGCCGGAGCCCGACCTCCAGGCAGTGAGCTCTGTCCTCGCTCAGGCCCTGGAGGCCTGTCGTCAGAACGTCTCCGTAAGTCCGACCGTCGTCCGCTGGAGTCAATGAGGGCACCTTGCTGGACCCCTAACCCTAACCCTAACCTTTGACCTCAGAGGCAGGTGTGTGAAGACATCGCTAAGCGTCTGCGGCTCCTGGAGGACAGCTGGACGTCTGGACGTCTGTCCTCTACGGTCAAGAGACGCATGAACGCACTGACACTAGGTAACGCCTCACTTCCTGTCTCACTTCCTTTCTCCAATTACTGGTCCGACCCGATCCCCTTCTGATTATTGTTACCTACCGGTCTCACTCTCCGGTCATTACCGCTCCCTGCCTCGATCGTTACCTTTAAGCTGCTCCACAAGGTAAGATAAAACCGGTAGTTTCTGCTGCTGGGGGCCGAAACTAAAGGCGTAGTTTGATGACGTCAGAAGTAGCGTTGGACCATAGAGTGCTGTTGACCACACCACCATGACGATGAAATCAATCTGACCTGACTCAGGTTCAGAAACGAGTTCGTGTCGTAAAATTGTGTAAACGTTACCTTCAGTCACGGGTAGGGTGGTCTCTAGGGGTAGGGTGGTCTATAGGGGTAGGGTGGTCT
The DNA here is from genome assembly GCA_900291075.1 of Melanogrammus aeglefinus. Classification (NCBI taxonomy): domain Eukaryota; kingdom Metazoa; phylum Chordata; class Actinopteri; order Gadiformes; family Gadidae; genus Melanogrammus; species Melanogrammus aeglefinus. Next base: position 163,787 of record OLKM01000588.1, read on the forward strand.
ATAGGGGTGGGGTGGTCTATAGGGGTAGGGTGGTCTATAGGGGTAGGGTGGTCTCTAGGGGTAGGGTGGTCTATAGGGGTAGGGTGGTCTATAGGGGTGGGGTGGTCTCTAGGGTGGTCTATAGGGGTGGGGTGGTCTCTAGGGTGGTCTATAGGGGTAGGGTGGTCTATAGGGGTGGGGTGGTCTCTAGGGGTAGGGTGGTCTATAGGGGTGGGGTGGTCTATAGGGGTGGGGTGGTCTCTAGGGTGGTCTCTAGGGTAGGGTGGTCTCTAGGGGTGGGGTGGTCTCTAGGGTAGGGTGGTCTTATAGGGGTAGGGTGGTCTATAGGGGTGGGGTGGTCTATAGGGGTAGGGTGGTCTATAGGGGTGGGTATGGTCTAATAGGGGTAGGGTGGTCTATAGGGGTAGGGTGGTCTATAGGGGTAGGGTGGTCTCTAGGGGTAGGGTGGTCTCTAGGGATAGGGTGGTCTATAGGGGTGGGGTGGTCTATAGGGGTGGGGTGGTCTCTAGGGTGGTCTATAGGGGTAGGGTGGTCTATAGGGGTGGGATGGTCTATAGGGGTAGGGTGGTCTCTAGGGGTAGGGTGGTCTCTAGGGTGGTCTATAGGGGTAGGGTGGTCTCTAGGGGTAGGGTGGTCTATAGGGGTAGGGTGGTCTATAGGGGTAGGGTGGTCTCTAGGGGTAGGGGTGGTCTATAGGGGTAGGGTGGTCTCTAGGGGTAAGGGTGGTGTCTATAGGGGGTGGGTGGTCTATAGGGGTGGGGTGGTCTCTAGGGGTAGGGTGGTCTCTAGTAGGTCTATAGGGGTAGGGTGGTCTATAGGGGTAGGGTGGTCTATAGGGGTGGGGTGGTCTCTAGGGGTGAAGGGTGGTCTCTAGAGGGGTGGGGTGGTCTATCGGGGTGGGGTGGTCTATAGGGGTGGGGTGGTCTCTAGAGTGGTCTATAGGGGTAGGGTGGTCTATAGGGGTAGGGTGGTCTCTAGGGGTAGGGTGGTCTATAGGGGTAGGGTGGTCTCTAGGGTGGTCTATAGGGGTAGGGTGGTCTCTAGGGTGGTCTATAGGGGTAGGGTGGTCTCTAGGGTGGTCTATAGGGGTAGGGTGGTCTATAGGGGTGGGGTGGTCTATAGGGGTAGGGTGGTCTATAGGGGGTTAGGGGTAGGGTCTCTAGGGTGGTCTATAGGGGTAGGGTGGTCTATAGGGGTAGGGTGGTCTCTAGGGTGGTCTATAGGGGTAGGGTGGTCTATAGGGGTGGGGTGGTCTATAGGGGTAGGGTGGTCTATAGGGGTAGGGTGGTCTCTAGGGTGGTCTATAGGGGTAGGGTGGTCTATAGGGGTGGGGTGGTCTATAGGGGTAGGGTGGTCTATAGGGGTAGGGTGGTCTATAGGGGTAGGGTGGTCTCTAGGGGTAGGGTGGTCTCTAGGGGTAGGGTGGTCTATAGGGGTGGGGTGGTCTCTAGGGGTAGGGTGGTCTATAGGGGTGGGGTGGTCTCTAGGGGTAGGGTGGTCTATAGGGGTAGGGTGGTCTATAGGGGTGGGGTGGTCTCTAGGGGTAGGGTGGTCTATAGGGGTAGGGTGGTCTCTAGGGGTAGGGTGGTCTATAGGGGTAGGGTGGTCTATAGGGGTGGGGTGGTCTATAGGGGTAGGGTGGTCTATAGGGGTGGGATGGTCTATAGGGGTAGGGTGGTCTATAGGGGTGGGGTGGTCTCTAGGGTGGTCTATAGGGGTGGGGTGGTCTATAGGGGTAGGGTGGTCTATAGGGGTGGGATGGTCTATAGGGGTAGGGTGGTCTATAGGGGTGGGGTGGTCTCTAGGGTGGTCTATAGGGGTAGGGTGGTCTATAGGGGGGGTGGTCTATAGGGGTAGGGTGGTCTATAGGGGTAGGGTGGTCTATAGGGGTAGGGTGGTCTATAGGGGTGGGGTGGTCTCTAGGCTGGTCTATAGGGGGGTGGTCTATAGGGGTAGGGTGGGGTGTATTGTGGTGGGGTGTAGAGTTCTCGCGGTCTCTCTTACCTGTCTGTCTCCTACCACCTGTCTGTGTCTTATCACCTGTCTGTCTCCTACCAACTGTTTGTCTCCTATCACCTGTCTGTCTCCTATCACCTGTCTGTCTCTTTTCACCTGTCTGTCTCTTATCACCTGTCTGTCTCCTATCACCTGTCTGTCTCTTATCACCTATCTGACTCTTATCACCTATCTGTCTCCTATTACCTGTCTGTCTCCTATTACCTATCTGTCTCCTATCACCTGTCTGTCTCTCTTTCTAGAAATGAAGAGCTCTCATTGGAGCGCGGCTGACGATATCCACCGCTCCCTCATGGTGGACCATGTGACTGAAGTCAGCCAATGGATGGTCGGCATCAAGCGCCTCATCGCAGAGACCCGGAACCTGAGCCCAGAGCTGCTGGCCTTCAGCGCAGCGGATCCGGTCCAGCCTGAACCTGTTGGGAACTGACCCTTAAACCCTCTGGTCCACGCTAGTCCAGTCGTATCCAGTCTAGACTAGGTTGGTCCAGAATCCAGACTAGTCTAGTCTAGTCTACAGACAGTCGAGTTCAGTCTAAGCGAGACTGGTCCAGATTCCAGCCAGGCCGGTCCAGTAAAGACCAGTCTAGTCCAGACTCCAGACTGATTAGACCTCTAGTCTAGACTGGTCCACTCTAGTCCTGATGAGTCTAGGGAAGACCAGTCTACTCCATTCCGGTTAAGACTGGACCAGTCCCGACTCAAGACCGACTGCTCCAGCATGGTCTAGTCTGGTCCTGACCGGTCCGGTCTAGACCAGACTCCAGACAGACTGCTCCACTCTGGTCTTGGTTTAGTGACGGGCACCTCTCTAGACTGGTCCGGTCAAGTGCAGTCTGGTCTGGACTGCTCCAGTCTGGTCTGGACTGCTCCAGTCTAGTCTGGACTGCTCCAGTCTGGTCTGGACTGCTCCAGTCTGGTCTGGACTGCTCCAGTCTAGTCTGGACTGCTCCAGTCTGGTCTGGACTGCTCCAGTCTGGTCTGGACTGCTCCAGTCTGGTCTGGACCATCCAGTCTGGTTTATTTAGGCAAGTGTAACCTGATTGACTGATGCTGGAGATATATTTTAATTAAATAAAGCATTATCACTTGAAAACAATGTTTAGTATTTTTTCCCACCCCCACACACACAGGGTTTACCATCACCAACAGATTTCATGGGATGTTGCTATTGGTAGCTTTCAGCATGCACTACAGCTAGAGATAGATCATTTTGCTTAAAACAATTATCAATACATTAATAAATCATTTTAATTGCACTGAATTATCGTGTGAATCTGTCAGCCCTGTCGTGTGTGTGTGTGTGTGTGTGTGTGTGTGTGTGTGTGTGTGTGTGTGTGTGTGTGTGTGGGGGGGGGTAGTTATATATTTGTGTGTGTGGGGGTAGTTATATATTGGTGTGTATATATATATATATATACATGAATCAATATAGATGAATATGTCTTCCATATTCCTGCATGCACTTGTCTATTTGATTATATATTTAAATGTTGTATATTTTAGGTTTCTGTGTTCAAAGCTCTCCGTCTGTCTTCTCGGGAGAAAGAGGAGGCAGTTGCTATGGCGACAGTTGGACTGTGTATGTGTGCATGGGAGAGAGGCACAGAGAGAGTCTGTGTTGCGATTGGTTGATAAGGAAGTTGATTGGGAGGGCTCAAATGACAGAAAACCTTTCTCTCTCTTTCACTCTTACTTCTCTTCTTGCTCCATCCATCTTTCATCCCTCTCTCTCCTGCTTGACACAAGGACCAACAGGGACCGGACTGCTGTCTCTCCCACTGAGGGACTGTTCTTTTAGTTCATTCTGACTTGGGGATGGTGGTAGGTAGGTAGGGAGGGAGGTAGATGGACATCTGAATATTTAGACAGTGATCGAAAGGTAGAAAGAGCGACATCGGATTCCATCGCTGGGGAAACATCTGACACAACCCATCACCATGACGACGGTAATCTGCACCCGCTTCACAGAGGAGTTCCAGATGTTTGAGGAACTGGGGAAGTAAGTATTTTATGTAATCTATCCATTTTATCACTGTGGAAACTCATTATTGTTCTTGTTCTTGGAAGGACCCACCGTCCCTGTCCAACCCATGGGTTAAGAGATCTACATGATTTATGTCTACAATGTGCTTTGTGCCGGAACAATCATCTAGAAAGTGCGTTCTAGTAATTGAGAATTAAAAATGGCATAGCTCGCGGATCAGGTGGAGAAAGTAGGAGGGTGAGGGAGAGAGCAAACTGAGGGACCCTTCTGACCCCATCCCACTCTCCACCTACACACACAGGCACGCACACACACACAATCCACCTACACACACAGGCACGCACACACACACACAATCCACCTACACGCACAAGCACACACACAGACACGCTCCGCCTACCTACACACACACACACTCCACCTACACACACGCACATACACACACACACACACTTGCGCTCCACCTACAAACACAAATGCACACTTACACACACAGTCCACCTACACACACGCGCGCACACACACGCGCACCAGCTACCCACACGCACACACACTCCATCTAACCACACACACGCGCACACACTCACACAATCCACCTACCCACACGCATACACTTACACGCACACTCCATCTACCCACACGCGCGCACACACACACAATCCACCTACACACACTCATGCACGCACACGCACACACACACACACACACACACAATCCACCTACACAGATGCACTCACACACACGCACACACACACACACAGTCCACCTACACAAGCGCACACACAGACGTGTGCGCGCGCAGGCAGCTCAGAGTTACATAAGGTGTAGGTGGGTGGAGGATAGGGAGGATTCAGGAGCCCCAGCAAGTTGTAATCAAGTCATCGTACAAAGCAGGAAGCGCGTTAGGCTGCTTCTCGTAATGTTTCGTGTTATTTAATTGATAGCATTTTATTTATGTAACCTCATCAAAAAAAATTATATCTATATTATGAATAAATGTATAGTTTTCCCCAGCTGTGTGTGCCTGTGTATGGATGTATACATATTCACATAGAGGTAGAAGATAGATAAATATTATATATATATAATTGTAAGTATATGATATTTTTGATTTATTAAATTGTTTAAGTTGTTTTCTGAAATGCAAGTGGTCAAAATCACAAACTTAAATATCTCATTTCCATAAGTAGTGGACCAAAGGACCACCACCATGCTACACCCACTATATAGCATAGCTAGCTACACCCAATATGTAGCATAGTTAGCACCACCAAGTATGTAGCATAGCTACCGCCACCACTAGGGTGTTGCATGGTAGTCCTAGCAGCTAACACCACCCGTAAAGGCTAGCATGATGGCCCTAGAACCTAAATCCATCTCTAGGTTGAAGCAGGGTTGAGCTACCTAACACCCTCCTAGGGTGTAGTATGGTGGTGTTCCTACCTCGCACCATCCCTAGGGATTTAGCATGGTGATCCTAGCAGGTAAAAACACCCATAGGGTGTAGCATACTGGTCAAAGCAGCTAACATCAACCATAGGGGGTGATATGGTGATGGTCCTAGCCAGTCAGGCTCTATTGACCTGTAAACGGGTCAGACTCTATTTACCTGTAGAGGACATCAGACTCTACTGACCTGTAGAGGAGGTCCGACTCAATAGACCTGTAGAGGAGGTCAGACTATATTGACCTGTAGAATGGGTCAGACTCTATTGACCTGTAGAGAGGGTCAGACTCTATTGACCTGTAGAGAAGGTCAGACTCTATTGACCCATAGAACTCACCTTCTTCTCTCCAACTCCTTCCTTTCCTCATGCATCTCATCAAAAGCTCTTTAATGACTGCTTGTATTCCGAACACTCTTAAAGCAGCGAGAGTGATTCCTCTTTTAAAGAACACTAAACCCATCTGAGGTGAAGAATTTAAGACTGGTCTTTCTTCCATCATTTATTCCCAAAAAATTGCAGTCTTTTCCCAGCTCTCTGCATATCAGAGGATTGCTGAACAATCCTCTGGACCCTCCAGCAAGCAGAATCAACTGAGTCTCCAACAAAGATGAACTTCATCATACTGCTAGAACAGCCCCACTCTCCTCAATAGTCACTGTGTTGGACCTTTCAGCAGCCTTCGAACAAACTGAACCACCAGATCATCCTACCACACGGATCTCACCTACAGAGGAAACTGGAAAGAATCATGTCTGAAACTTGG
>OLKM01000588.1:175000-267483 GCA_900291075.1 Melanogrammus aeglefinus
TTACGGCATTAAGCAACGTGCCGGAGGGCACTCCATCAGGGCCTTCCCATGTGGCCGCCGCATCCAATTAGAAGGTTCTGTTGGTTGAGCTCTAGAGTCACCATGGCCCCGAGACGGATTCTGATTGCTGTAATCTTCTTTGCTGCTCTCCCTTTACAACTCTCGTATCTTACATGCAGCAGCTTTAAATGTACGCTACATGCTAGTATGGTACTGAAGATGAGCATAATAACATGTGATTTCTATCGTAGCCAGAGAATCTGCTGCTGGCCTCCAAGTCAAAGGGGGCAGCGGTGAAGCTGGCTGACTTCGGCCTGGCCATCGAGGTGGAGGGAGAGCAGCAGGCTTGGTTTGGTAACCACTGCTTTTTATAAATACTCTACATGTTGTAATAAGTACTCTAACTACTCGTTTTATTAAATACTATGTCTACACGTTTTAATAAATACTATGGCTACACGTTTTAATAAATACTATGCCTACATGTTTTGATAAAAACTCTATCTACATGCTTTAAATACTATGTCTACATGTTGGAATAAATAAAATATTATTTCAGTTATTACTGTATCTGCATGTTTTACTAAATACTTTAGCCATAAGTTGTTATATTTTAATAATACCCTATTTACAAATTTAAAAAAATACTTTTAATAAATACTCTAAACATGTTTTAATTAACTGCTTTCAGAATTATTAATAATTAACACCTGACTGTGTGTGTGTGTGTGTGTGTGTGTGTGTGTGTGTGTGTGTGTGTGTGTGTGTGTGTGTGCGTGCGTGCGTGCGTGCGTGCGTGCGTGCGTGCGTGCGTGCGTGCGTGCGTGCGTGCGTGCGTGCGTGCGTGCGTGTGTTACAGGCTTTGCTGGGACTCCTGGGTATCTTTCCCCTGAGGTTTTGAGGAAGGATCCTTATGGCAAGGCAGTCGACCTCTGGGCCTGTGGTAAGTTCTATTGGCTCTATTTCATTTATTTTTTATACATTTTGTTTCTATAGGGTGTAACTCTATACATCTGGTTTCTATAGGGTGAAACTCTTTACGTCTTGTTTTTATAGGGTGTATCTCTTTACGTCTTGTTTCTATCAAGTGTGATTCTATACATTTTGTTTCCGGGGTGTAACTCTATACATGTTGTTTCTATCAGGTGTGATTCTATACATCTTGTTGGTGGGGTACCCACCCTTCTGGGATGAAGATCAACATCGACTCTACCAGCAGATCAAGGCTGGAGCATACGATGTAATGATGTCATAGACCACATGACCTTAATGATGTAATGATGTCATAGACCACATGACCTTAACGATGTAATGATGTCATAGACCACATGACCTTAATGATGTAATGATGTCATAGACCACATGACCTTAATGATGTAATGATGTCATAGACCACATGACCTTAATGATGTAATGATGTCATAGACCACATGACCTTAATGATGTAATGATGTCACAGACCACATGACCTGAATGATTTCGTAGATCACATGACATTGATGATGTCATAGATCACATGATCTCAATGATTCCATAGATGACTTTAATTAAGTATTTTTATAGATCTCATGACCTTAATTATGTAATGTTATAAATCACATGACCTAGATGTTCACATGTTGATGATGTTATGAAGGTTTGCAAACCTCTGGGTGAGTAACTACGCAGCAAATCATCTTGATTTGCTTCATTCTTTCCCAACACAGTAATTAATGTTAATGAGTGTTGTCAACATGCAAGTTGCTCTGTTTGAATGTCAACACGTCAAAAAATACATTCAAAGCACACAGAAGACATTTGAAATGCATCCTATATTCATTGGATGTGTACGACTGAGGGCTAAAATGGATGACTTTAACTTTTTAAGTTCCCCTCGCCGGAATGGGACACAGTGACTCCAGAGGCCAAAGATCTCATCAACAAGATGCTGACGATCAACCCAGGAAAACGCATTACTGCTGCAGAAGCCCTGAAGCATCCCTGGATCTCAGTAAGATTAACCCTCCCCCTAACTCCGGATCTCAGTAAGACTTACCCTCACCCTAACCCTCCCCCTAACCTGTCGATCTTAGTAAAACCTTCACCCCCTCTCTCTAACCCCTCCTAACCCCCTAACCCCAGTAAGATCTCAGCAACCCATATCAAACTATTCAGATTTAGATTCATAATCTAACATTTTTAATAGAATTGGATTATTCATCTCATCCTTTTAGATGAATAATCCCAAATCTGAAAGCAGACAAGATGAAATTTGATTGAACTGCACATTTGACCTTTTCTGCTTAAAATTTGGTTCGACCAATCGGTGCCTGGGGGCAGGTTTCTCTTAGAGGGAGCACAAACTCAGCACTACAGTGCGCTAGGTGGGAAGAGAAGATAAAACGTCCTGTCCTGTCTGTCACCGACTTTCTAAAACAAAGTGTCTCTAATCCTCCTACGCCGTCTAGACTGGCTACTGTAGAAATACGCATATTAAAATACATTATTCAAATCCCCTTCTGAAAGACACCCACGAAACAGTCAAGAAGGCGTAACTCTGCATAATTCAGCTCTCGATTTTTCAGGATCTGTCAAGTTTCCCCCCAGAGGTTCTTATATAACAGAGTAGGATAACATAACAGGGATAACAGTTACCCCAACCTTCACCCCCTTACCCCCATAATCTACCCCTGACCCTGATCCTCACTCAGACTCTTCCCCTAACCCTAACCCTAACCCTTACTTCTCCCTTAACCCTAACTCCTCCCCTAACCCTAACTCGTCCCCTAACCCTAACTCCTCCCTTAACCCTAACTCTTGTCCTACCCTAAGTCCTCCCCTAACCCTAACCCTAACCCCAACCCTAACCCTAACCCTAACCCTAACTCTTCCCCTCTCCCTACCCCCCCAGAATCCTAACATTGTTTCTGTCTCCTCCAGCACCGCTCCACAGTGGCTTCCTGCATGCACCGACAAGAGACTGTGGAGTGTTTGAAGAAATTCAATGCCAGGAGAAAGCTCAAGGTAAGCTTGAGCTTCAGCCTACCATTAGCTGGGTGGCTGGTGGAATGAGCCAGCCACCAAGCTCGATGAAGAATGAAAACATCAATAAATAAAGACACGACTGGATTACTGTTTCCTGTGTTCCCCAGAAGGTAAACGGGATATGATGCCATTAACAGGCAATCAAAGGAATCACACCGTTCCTTTGAATAAAACTAAGTACTTATCTGGGTTTGAACAATGATGGAACCATTTCTGTCAATGTTAGTACACAACTCAGCATAAGATGTGCCATAGGTGGCGCTGTTGTTAGCTATTTCAATGTGGAAATGTTGCGTATAATACCTTCAACCTATCAACTAACCCGTTATAATTGACCCTACTTGGCTAAATAGCCAAGCAGGTGTCTTAAGACTGTTGGACACTTATTAGCATGTGCATGGCTGTGTGTGACAAACACAGCCAAACCACTAAGAGCCTGGCTCATGATGCCACAGTTAGACTACAATTTTAAACAATGTGCCGGTGATGGCGTTGCCTTTCAGCGAATCCCTCTGTTATACCAACCTCTTTGCTGGGAAAGAGTAAAGGAAAATAGTTTATTAAGATGAACGCTTCCAAAGCAAAGGGGATTCAGACCGCCCACCAACCCTTATCTGTACTTATGTTTTGATTTGTAACATCAGGTTATGTTGCAGGAATGATACCTGGTAACCTTGTTTTTCTGTCTTTAGGGAGCCATACTAACCACAATGTTGGCCACCAGGAATTTCTCAGGTAAGAGAACCCCTTTGACCACTAACCCCAACCTTTATCACCTTATGACCCCAGCACTTATCACCTTATGACCCCAAGATCCACCACCGTATGACCTCAACATCTATCACCTCATGACTTACCCCAGCCCTGCATAGTGCAGGGTTATAGTCTGCATGCGGTCAATAGTTGACTATGTTGTTTCATTGTGTCTAGAATAGTTCCAGAGGCCGAGGTAGTTATTAACTCAACTAGGCAGTTAGTTTGTGTGTGTGTGTGTGTGTATGTGTGTGTGTGTGTGTGTGTGTGTGTGTGTGTGTGTGTGTGTGTGTGTGTGTGTGTGTGTGTGTGTGTGTGTGTGTGTGTGTGTGTGTGTGTGTATGCATCTGTCACACACACACACACACACACACACACACACACACACACACACACACACACACACACACACACACACACACACACACACACACACACACACACACACACACACAAGTAGGGGTCAGTCCCCTTAATGGAAACTTAATACCGGACATACAGACACACAGACACACACCGTATCTATTGATAGCTGTAGCTAGGAGGAACCACTTGGGAGGGGGGGGTTAGAGAGAGAGAGGGGTTGACAAAGAGACAGAGGGAGAGCAGAAGAGAGGGCAGGAATGTGCTCTCTCTCTTTCCAGACCTCTGACCAGTGGCCCAGACCTTCCCTGGTCGCTGAGTCTGGAAACACGAGCGTGAAGAAAATAAGGAAAAACTGCCTCCAAAACCAAATCCAGAATTTGAGGCCATTTAGACTGACCCCCCCCCGCTCTTGTAGTGAGCTAGTCGGGGAATAGAACCACCACACACACAGGCTCCTTCTGAGAGGTGCCTTGCTAAAGAGCTATGGTAACTCACCTCTTCTCCTCTCTTCTCCTCCCTTCTGTTCCTTTTTCTCTCACTCTTCTCCTCCTCCTCCTCCTCATCCTCATCCCTCGCTCAGGAGGAAGGAGTGGCGCAAACAAGAAAACTGACGGCGTCAAGGTAAGAGGCTTCTATGTTCTATATTCCATTTTATGTTGGATTCTATATTCTATTCTGTGTTATTCTTTATTCTTTATTACAAAGAAAGAGTATTCTATATTCTATTCTATATTCTGTAGTATATAACATATATATATATATATTAGATTTGATATAAATATACATTTGAAATAGCTATATATTGTGATGTATATTTTAGAAATCTGAAAAAAATTAGATATAGGTGTTTACAAGATTTAATATAAGGGTTAGGGTTATATGTATTATGAACCTCAATTGATCCTAGTTGTTGTTGTTGGTCTCAGGAATCATCAGAAAGCACCAACACAACCATGGAGGATGAAGACACAAGAGGTACACACACACACAGACACACACACGCACACACGCACACACACACACACACACACACACACACACACACACACACACACACACACACACACACACACACACACACACACACACACGCACACACACACACACACACACACACACACACACACACACACACACACACACACACACACACACACACACACACACACACACACACACACACACACACACACACACACACACACACACACACACACACACACACACACACACACACACACACACACACACACAGGCACAGAGTATCACAGCTAGCTATCTTTTTTATGCTACTTCAGTTAATTAAAAGGAAAATAAAAGGAAAATATAAAGCTATGATTGTTGGTATAATATAGGCCTACAACAGACCAGGCAGGTTTTTTATTGAAAAGGCTGCACATGCCGGGACCATGACCTAAAGTGAGCAAAACTGAGGTTCATTGAAAGGTATTTTAGTAAATAAAGCATGAACTAAATCCAATGCCAAGGACCTTTGATGAAATAATCCGAAATAAAACTATGAAATAAACCAAATATAGATCCACCTATCACTAACATATTAACCCAAAGCGTTTAGGGTTATATGTAATGTATCAAACTATACTGGGAAAAATCTCATTAATCATACAATTGACTCGTGTTGTTTTTGTCTGCTCCTGCAGTGAGGAAACAAGATATAATCAAAGTGACTGAACAGCTCATCGAGGCAATAAGCAACGGAGACTTTGAGGGCTACACGTAAGGCTCTTCCATTATCTCCAACCCTAACTACATAACCATCATCTTTCACCCTACCCCTAACCCATAGCTCACCCCTCTCTAATCCTAACTACACAGTCACCATCTCTCCCCCTCACCCCTCTCTAACCCTAACTACACAGTCACCTTCTCTCCCCCTAACCCCTCTCTAACCCTAACTACATAACCATCCCTCACCCTAACACATCTCTCAGCCTAACCCTTCTGTAACCAATATCTCTCCCCCTAATCCATCTCTCCCAACGGCACCCCCATTATTCCTAACCCCTCACCTGCTGTCGCTCCCTCTGTTCCTGTATCTCTCAGGAAAATGTGTGATCCAGCGGTGACTGCGTTTGAGCCTGAGGCTCTGGGGAACCTGGTGGAAGGTCTAGACTTCCATCGCTTCTACTTTGAGAACCGTGAGTACAAAAAAATATTATATATACGCTACCGTTCAAAAGTTTGGGGTCACTTAGAGAGGTCCTTATTTTTTAAAGAAAAGCACTGTTTTTTTTTCAATGAAGATAACATTCAATTAATCAGAATGTACAGTCTAGATATTGTTAATGCGATAAATAACTGTTCTAGCTGCAGATTTTTAACAGAATTTCTACAAAGGTGTACAGAGGCCCATTTCCAGAAACCATCACTCCTTTTTTATTCTAATGGTACATTGTTTAGCTTATCGTGTTGAAAAGCTTATTGATGATTAAAGACTATTGTGTTATTATGTTAGCACAGCTGAAAACTGTTGAATAGAAGTGTGAGTTTTCATGGAAAAATTAGGTTCAAATATTTTGACACTGTCTGTCTGTCTGTCTGTCTGTCTGTCTGTCTGTCTGTCTGTCTGTCTGTCTGTCTGTCTGTCTGTCTGTCTGTCTGTCTGTCTGTCTGTCTGTCTGTCTGTCTGTCTGTCTGTCTGTCTGTCTGTCTGTCTGTCTGTAAGCAGTGTGGTCTAGGAACAGTAAGCCGGTCCACACCACTATCCTCAACCCCCATATTCACCTGCTGGGGGAGGAGGCGGCCTGTATCGCCTACATCAGGGTCACTCAGTACATCGACCCCAACGGAACCCCCAGGACCGCCCAATCAGAGGAGAGCAGGGTGTGGCATCGTAGGGACGGGAAGTGGCAGATCGTCCATTTTCACCGCTCAGGGTCGGCCTCCACGCTCAGCAAGTAAGAGACCCTAACCTACTAACACTTTAAACCCTAACCTACTGAGACTTTAAATCATAACCTACTACAACTTTAAACCCTAATATACTAAGACTTTAAACGCTAACCAAGTGAGACATTAACCCCTAACATACTAAGGCCCAATCCCAATGTTCACCCTACTCACAACCACTAGCCCTCATCCTCACTACCACTAGAATTCATCCACTACCACTTCACCCTCGAAATGAAGCCACAAGGGGTAGGGCTTGTAATCTTCCCTAGGGATTGGGACACCACTTGCTACGTCACTGCATCGTTTACGTTCGGGCACGTAAGCAACTACGTAGTTACGTTACGTTACGTTACGTCCGGGGGGCGCTGTCACGTTAAAAAAAAAAAATTGCCCGCGAAACGGGCGATCGGGCAAAGCATTTGTCATTTGACGCGATCGCCCGTTTCGCGGGCAATTTTTTTTATTGTTTCGATTAAACAATTAAATACAATACAAAATAAAGTAAAAACAATTGTTATCGCTATCTATCATAATACAGATAGCGATCCGCTATCTGTATTATGTTATTTCGTCGTTTGGAAACATGTTTTCTGCATCGCGTCGTCTGTTGCCGGGCAGGTTGTCAGGATGTAAACAAACTATGTACGTAGGCCGGTACAATTTTCGCCCCCGGTACAATTTTACGTGACACTGCCATTATTGTTTGCTATGGTATGCAAATGGTGACGCAAAGCACTCTGGGAAATTTTCTCTGGCCCTCCCTCGGTGAGTCAGCATCTGAAATCCCTCGCTCTGAAGGGCTAGATTCATACCCCCTCCCCCTCGTTATGTCCACTACCCCTACATGCAAAGAGCAATTGGGACACCACTACCCTCGCAGGGTCACTCAGTACATCGACCCCAACGGAACCCCCAGGACCGCCCAATCAGAGGAGAGCAGGGTGTGGCATCGTAGGGACGGGTAAGTGGCAGAGCGTCCATTGACACCGCTCAGGGTCGCGGCCTACGCACGCTTCAGCATAGGCTTAAAAAGTAGACCCTAACCTGCTAACACTTTAAACCCTAATATACTAAGACTTTAACCATAACCTACTAAGACTTTAAACCCACTAACTGTCCTGAGAGCTTAAACCCTAACCGTGCATGACTTGAAACCATCACCTGCATAGAGTTTAAGCCCTAACATACTCAGAGTTGAACCATGTTGTTCTTGTGCCTTCTCCTCCAGTTAGCTGATCTTCACAAGGAGCTCCGACAGATCTGATGGAGACTGACAGCATGTTGATGAAGCCAGTTATCTTTGGGAAGAAGTACCAAAACGAACCAATCAAACGATGAGGCTGCCCCTCTCCACCTGCTCTATGGCCTCTGGTTGGACGGTTGTTGGGAGTTAGCTTCAGTATTGACCAATCAATCATGCCAGTACAAGACAGAAGATTACACCATCTGTACAACAAATGTGTCACCTGTAGACCACAACATACTACACACGTAGACCGCAACATAGTAGACATGTTCACAACAGAATGTAAGGGTTTGGAAATGGTTCATTTTACGGTAAATGTGTTTACCGTCAGGTTTGTTCCAGAGTAATCTAACTTCTAATGGCGGCTTTCATTTAGTCCTTCCTCTCACTGTTCTTCCACTCATCCCAGGTCTTCCCATTTTATCAACACCTTCAAACTAAGCAGTACTAGGCACCACTCTCCCAAGTACAACTACGACTACTTCTACTACCGAGTACAACTAGGGCAACCCTCTAGCAACTACTACTGCGAAGTCTACTGATCTATCTAGCTATCAATCTAGAACTTGACCTATCACTTGATAGGTCAAGGTCTATTTATCTATTTATCTATCTCTCTATCTCTCTATCTCTCTCTCTCTCTCTCTATCTATCTATCTATCTATCTATCTATCTCTCTATCTATCTATCTATCTATCTCTCTCTCTCTCTCTCTCTCTCTCCTTCTCCTCTCTAACTACTCTCTCTCTCTCTCTCTCTCTCTCTCTCTCTCTCTCTCTCTCTCTCTCTCTCTCTCTCTCTCTCTCTCTCTCTCTCTCTCTCTCTCTCTCTCTCTCTCTCTCTTCTCTCTCTATCTATCTCTACTCTCTCTCTCTTCTCTCTCTCTCTCTCATCTCTCTCTCTCTCTCTCTCTCTAGTCTCTCTCTCTCTCTCTCTCTCTCTCTCTCTCTCTCTCTCTCTCTCTCTCTCACTTCCTCTTTATCTATCTAGTGTCTTTCCATCAATCTTTCTCTGTCTTTCTTTCTTTCTTTCTTTCTTTCTTTCTTTCTTTCTTTCTTTCTTTCTTTCTTTCTTTCTTTCTTTCTTTCTTTCTTTCTTTCTTTCTTTCTTTCTTTCTTTCTTTCTTTCTTTCTTTCTTTCTCTCACACTCTCTCTCTGTCTTTCTTTCTCTCACTCTGTCTCTCTCTGTCTCTCTATCTCTGTCTCTCCCCTTATCTGCTATCTTTCCATTTATCTATCTATCTAACGATGGCTCATATCAGTTGAACCGAACGTTATGAGCATGTCATGCTCTTTAACGTAGTGTGTGTGTGTTTGCGTGTCTAGTTGAAGTGTGAGTGTGTTTTGGATTTTACGTATTGAGCTAGTTTTGACGTGTTTTAGTGAATCCAGGATTAATTTATTGTGAAACTGGTTTGTGAGTTCCTCCTTGTGGCTCCATATCTATTTACTAGGGTTAGGGTTAGATATAGGGTTTGATTTGGGGTATTTCTAACCCTAACCCATATCTATTTACTAGGGTTAGGGTTAGATATAGGGTTTGATTTGGGGTATTTCTAACCCTAACCCACATCTATTTACTCTTCCTCTGGAAATGTACTCGTTTTGTTTCTAGGGTTGCCTTAGATATAGGGTTTGATTTGGGGTATTTCTAACCCTAACCCACATCTATTTACTCTTCCTCTGGAAATGTACTCGTTTTGTTTCAAGTGACTTGACCTTATCCTTTGGTTTACTGCATGCTTGAATGGGAATTTGTGTTTTGATATGGTTGCTGTGACAATTTAAAGTTTACACCGCTTTTGTTGCTGATGAGATAGCATGTTTCAATCAAAACAAATGTTTTAGTCACAAAGTAGAACATTTTGAAGGTGCACTTGGTGATTTAGAGCTATAGTACCTGTAGGTTTATAAAAAGGTGTTGGTTTTCTACCTTTGCCAGAATATTTTCCATGATGATGAATGTATATCTACATCTAAACGCGATATTAATTAATTAGATCTGTATTGCTTTTCTATGTGAACACTTTTAATGTTCAGTGAAATGCTCTTGGGCAGGTGTTACCTCAAATAAACATGACATTGATTGTATTAAGCCGCTAGGGTAAATACACGTTTACTCTAACCTATAGGTCAAGGTTATACCTAAATCCAGGTGATAGGAATATGGTCATCGTTTTTTAGGGAAATGTATTTAATCTACAAACTGTGTTAAATCATGGAATACCGTTTGAAGAGAAATGGTCTGGATCAGGGTTTAAACCTGTTTGCCAACGCCTACCCTAACACAACCATATATTTATTTAATACTTTAGTAAATATATTAAATTCAGACAAATAAACGTATACTTCTCACATACAGGCAATAATTCTACACTTTAACACTCATTTATAGAATAGAGGATCCTTTTAAAATATTAAACTTGCATAAATTACAACAATTTGATGCATATATAGTATAGTAAAATGATGTCAACCATAGAAAGAATTATTAAGAGGCTTTTTTTTCACCATCTGTTATAATCTGTAATTTTATAGATTAGATTATAGATTAATTAGAATATAACATGTTTAAGGGTTATCTACAACTATCTATCTGTTACCTTTAAAGGTTAAATATATGGTGTCATTCTTAATGACTGAGGCAGTTTACTCTGGTTGAATGTTGTTACATGATGAATATTAATATTCTGACGCTCTGCTACGTTGTTTTATAAATAAGTGTAAAACTGTCCGTTTCAAAGAGAATGCCAATGACACAAAAGAGGTCTTTATAAAGTTGTACACCACTATTACGACGATGCTAAACTTAACTCCAGCTTGATTTAATGGTGCATGCCACGTCAGTTCCATGCTTCAAGTGATGTTTGTTGATATCTCCTTATAAGGCCATGCTGTAGTGCTTTCATGGCAGATTATCAGATACATTCTGAATAAACCATCCCAATAAAGGTACTGTACACTTCTGACGTGATGTCTGTTTGCTTCAGTTTTCACTCAAATGTAGCTGTTTTATTCAACATGCATGTCAAATGAAACATTTAATAAATAATCTATAGTATCAATTATCTATATGAACGTGATACATTATTTAAACCCGTTCCAGTTAGAATATATGCTGTAACTGTTTCTATTGAATCACAAAATGTCTCCCTCCAGAGTTATTGGCACAACAGTTTAGGGTCCAAAATGGTCGAGATTCTATGGGGATAAAAATTAATTTCCCTCAGGGCTGAGGGATATTTATTTCTGAAAGAAAATACATATCCAATATATCTAATAACTTAACAATGTTTGGAGGACAAGTTATTGTAAATCGAACCCTACGTTGCATGTTTGATTCCATGCTATATATATATATATATATATATATATATATAGATATATAAATATTCTTTACTTCATTCATTTATATTTTATTGTTATCCCTGTATCTTTCTGGCATATGATGTAAATTAATAAAAAATAGGCCTATGTATAATGTAGAATGTGTGTATCATCTATATCTATCTATCTTAATATGTATACACACACACACGCACGCATGCACGCACGCAGGCAGTCAGGCAGGCAGGCACGCACGCACACACACACACACACACACATACACACACTATACTATAGTGTTTTACGTATATTATATACTGTATGAATATAGTTTGTGTTTTAGACGTGTTTTACCCTTAGATATTTTATTTTCTATATATTGTATTCCAATTATAGATTAAATATATTGAATTTTATTTTATTTTATGAACATAATATGGCAGAACAGTACAGGGACAATAATAAACTCACAACAACGTTGATCTATTCAACAGAAAAATGTATTATGCACATCCTGACCGCGTATGCGCTTGACACGAAGTGACGACACAATTTCCGCGTCGGAACGGTTGAACTTTGCCACCGGTAGCGGAAGTTCTTTCCTTTCCTGTTTCTGCTTCGAAGAGACACACCAAGGTATAGAACTCGCACTTTGATATCCGTTTAAAATCGTAATATTAGGTAACCATCCGAACATGTCTATGTGGTAACTTGAATTTGTACAAGTATTGTTTCACATAAATGCCATTATTTTATTCCCACACGATCTCGATGTGTTTGTTTTGTGCGTGTGTTGGCTCTGCTCGAATCGACGCGTCGGTGATTCCTTCGTCACGCTTTACTGTGTAGGAGACAGGACAGATTTAAATATTAACATTTCATTTTAATAAGGCTCGGAAAACGTGTATATCATGTCGAAATTGTGTAGGTCTGGACCAATGCATTGGGCTCTGGCTTAACTTCATGCTAATGGCGGCTGAGCTTCATTCAGCCTATAATCAGGAGCTACACGCTGTACCGTACCGTTATGGATAGTAAACGGGGGTATATCAAATATGTAAAGTACTGTTATGAAACTGCTGCTTTTATTAATGGTGGTTGGATCATACATAGCACTTGGGTAACTAAAGTCATGACTGATGACTATTGCTGGCAATTAGCAGATGGGCTGCTTGGACCAACCGTTAGATATCAACTTGAAAGTAGTTGTTTCAAACGTATATCTTGCCCATTATTGAAAATGTAAATAATCAGATTTGATGATGACGAACTCGCACCCAATGGATAGCATGGATCATCCTTTAGGTATTGGCATGCCTTTTTGGTTTCACACAAATCCACCTGTATGGGCCCATTTCTGTCTATAATTTGGGCTAGCATTCAATCACTTCAAGAAGACTTGGACAGAAAGTTGTTCATAAAAGAGCTCGTCATTAAACACTGAATTAGATTTGGAGGGAATTGTGAATATGGTCGTAAACACTACCTTGATGCTGATGCAAGCGTCCTTGGTCAGATATCTCCACTAAGGATGTATATATTTACTAAGTTGACGTATTCTGTGAAGTTGCATCTTAAAAAATAATCATGCCTGTATGCTTTTATGTGCAAGTAGTTGTATTGTTTATCTAACGCTGGCTAAGGTCCCCGACCAAGCAGTGTAAGCATGCTGCATCTGGGAATGAATCGGATCAAGACTTTGAGAGCTTTCTGCATCATACAGGAATGTTTTTGCATGAGAGGTCGTAAAGTTAAACCAAAGAAGCCTTCTGTGTTTCCAGTCACTTCTCTAGGTGTGACGAAGGCTCCATCTTGCTGCACACCAGACCATGGCCCCACACTAGACCCTAACCCTGTCTTGCTTCCTCTCTCTCCAGACTATGGCTCCCCGTAAAGGCAAGGAAAAGAAGGAGGAACAGGTGATCAGCCTCGGACCCCAGGTGGCAGAAGGAGAAAATGTCTTCGGTGTTTGTCACATCTTCGCTTCTTTCAACGACACTTTTGTCCACGTCACCGATCTCTCTGGAAAGTAAGTCATCCTCCTTAAGGTTACCTTTTTTAAAATGTCTTCCCTGGCATCCTCTACACCAGTGTGTCTAACTTGTTGGTCATTGGGCGGGTTTCCAGGGAGACGATCTGCCGAGTGACTGGCGGTATGAAGGTGAAGGCAGACAGAGATGAGTCTTCCCCATACGCTGCCATGTTGGCCGCACAGGACGTCGCTCAGCGCTGCAAGGAGCTCGGCATCACCGCCCTGCACATCAAGCTCAGAGCCACCGGAGGAAACAGGTAGGACATGAACTGAAACTAGGCCTAAAAGCCGGCTGCGTCATGGTTTTGCTGTACTACTAACCGAGTGGGACAAGGTTATACAGAGCTACAAACCAGGAGGTCTAACTAACCCTTGTAGTAAACTATTCTGTAATGGCCAACGCTCCCCCTACTTGTAGTAAACTATTCTCTAATGGTTTGCACTCGTTAAAGTTAAGCTACTTGTTTTCAAAGTGCTGTATCGTGTAAGAATGCAGCGTCCTTCGCCCCCTTATTGCCCATCCCGGACCTGTGTCCTTGATGTTTAAACACGGGGGGTAAAGTACCTCTCCCATAAACCTGTGGTGGAGGCTCAAGCCCTCGCTTCGGATCCTGTCGGGAGAAACAAGCCACTGTCTAGTAGTACATACAGTTGGATCTAGTTGATGGCATTGGCATGTGTTGAACGAATGCAACATTATTTTAATATTTTTCCACATCGATGACTGTTCTAAAGGGATGTTTAACTTATTGGGCTACTATCCCTAAAATATGTGTTTACTTACTAAAGGGTGGTTACTTGTGACATAATCAATAACTTGCACTTAAGCAATTTGTAGACCTGCCCATTCAAAACATAGGACGTGTTTTACCAGTGTTCATGATGCCTGTTCTGACGGGGAAAGGCTGGTCCACGACCTATTGGAACAGTGCTCCAGTTAAGGAGCTACTCGCTGGTCCAGTTGTCCTGGCTTCCGAGTACACTTTGAACACTTAACCCATCTGTGGATGGACTCGTGTGTAGCTAAGGGATGCGAGTCTATCTTCAGCTGGGTTGTACCACCGCTCACCCTGACGGAATATTCCTGACATGGGATCAGGGGGGGGGAGGGAACCAACTCTAGTATCAACAAACGGGAGAGACCCTAACTTCGGTTTTGTTTCCAGGACCAAGACTCCCGGCCCCGGTGCTCAGTCCGCTCTAACGGGCCCTGGCTCGCTCTGGGATGAAGATCGGCCGTATTGGTACGTAGCACCTGATCCATACCACAATGAACACCCATTATCCACTTATAAACCACATCACACACCACCTCCGTACATTTGTATTGTACCTCTACTAGACGTATTGGGGTCTCGGTCCGGACTGTTGTGGTCCTCTTTTGGATGCATTACCGTCGCAGTACTAATATAAATGTTTCTTCTCCACAGAGGATGTGACTCCAATCCCATCCGACTCTACCCGCAGAAAGGGAGGTCGTCGTGGTCGCCGTCTGTAGGATGATCTTTCTTTCAATAAAATGTTCGATTCCAAACTCATTGGTCCTTTTTTAAATTTACATTTTAAGGAAAACTGTTGGGGGCAACATATTAACTCGGATATAGAACATGCATAGGCAGATCGATATAATCCCATATGTGCATATTTGTGTCTACACGGGTCCACTTCTATGTACCGTGGCGACCAGGAAGGTTAAAAAGTAATATGGTTGGTCTTTACAATGTTTTGTAATGAACTCTTGCGGTTCACTGTCAACCAATTGTACTAACTGAACCTTTATTCTGATAGAGCGAAGAGTTACTTGTGCAAAATCCAGAAGTATTTCTTACAAAAACTGGTACTTAAATGTTTTGCTGAAGCCAGGACAGATTGGGTCCTTTTTGACCATCGTATGATGGCTGTTTCTGTTAAGGTATAGGTGCATGTAGTTCAAATATTGTACTGTATAATACGAGTAGAATATGGTGTGCAAGATTATATTGCAGGGGTAATACATAGCCACCAGGTGGGAGTGTGAATAGCCTTTACAAGCTGTTTGAAAATCTGTTGTTTCAGTGATGTCACAATTGAGTGCCACTTGGGTTGTAGGCTTGATAGCTCAGTCTACCAGTCATACATATAGGACACCAACTGTGATGTCACTAAAACAAAGGAAAAGCCAGATCTTCAAACTGCTAGTTTTCCTTTTCAGTTCGTGACAATCATGTTGAATATAGACCTAGGGCCGACAAACGTGTAGCCTTAATGCCGTCATTCTATAGTAAACTTGCACTATAAATTGTGACGCAAATTCTGGGCTGTATTGATGCTAAACATCGGTTATCTTTTCTGTAC
Source organism: Melanogrammus aeglefinus (assembly GCA_900291075.1). Taxonomy (NCBI): domain Eukaryota; kingdom Metazoa; phylum Chordata; class Actinopteri; order Gadiformes; family Gadidae; genus Melanogrammus; species Melanogrammus aeglefinus. Next base: position 190,996 of record OLKM01000588.1, read on the forward strand.
TCAAAAGGGGTTATGGATCTATCTAGTGGTGCCAGGGGAAACACGCTAGTGAAGGTGAATAGAAGACATGGTGTTTTTCTGGGAGGAAGGTATAGGATCACGGGAACAGAAGGGAGGAAGAGCAATGTTGTGATGGCAAATACATGGAGAGGTTACGCTTTGGCTAGGGAGAAGGGAAAGCTACGGGTGAAGTGGGGACGGACTGTCCTATGTTCCCGTCCTGTGAGGTGGAGCTTAGATTGAATAGTGATGGATGTGTGCAGAGTGGGGTAATTGGTCTTATTGTAAGCAAATTCTAAGAATGTGTAACAATAGTACCGGTGTCTAGAGTCTATGATTGCATGTGGCAGGATGTGTAATAGGCCTATGTAGTTGCAAGGTGTAATGGCTGGAGGTAGGTGGAAGGCGTAGGAGTGTGTATAATATAATATTAGCATATGAAACCCTCGGCTTGTCTTACAGGTCAGTGTTTCCCCTAGGATGGAGTTGCAGCAGCGGAGGTGAAATGTTTTTTTTCCGCTTTCCGCGATTTTTTTTTGTGTGCTCGCAAAGCGCACCCTGCCGGGAGGTTTCTATGTTTCTCCCGGCAACATACATTTGTGCACAGTTATGAGCAGGGGAAATATGGAGAGATTGAACATATTACGAGTATAATCTTTAAAACCATTATTTAGCCTACATATATTTAACAAGAAATGTATTATATCAAACACCCTATACAGTAAAATCACAACATAAATAGGCCTACAACGAATCGAAAAGCTCGGTCTCAAACCAATGTATCTTCCCACTCCCTCCCCTCTCCCCTTCACAAAGGTAAAAGTAAAGGTAGTAGTACCATAAAGAGGCCAGCCTCTATTGAAAAAGTTTTGGGGCTCTAGAGTCAATAAAGGCAACGCTATTGAAATTTTACCATTGTGGTCGTTTTCAGTTTTGCACTTTGCAGACGTTCCCTAAACTCGCGGCTGAAAGCCAATGCAATTCACCGTTCGATTAAGACGGCTCGTTTGGATGAAAAATATGTAAATGGTTCTCTGGGTTACTACACTCGATAGGCTCTATGCACAACTCCACTACTTCCTGGACTTAGTGCTGCTCCTTTATTTCCTGCCTTACATTATTGGATAAACTGATTAATCCAGGTGTGTCTGACCATTGGGACTACTCAGACACACCTGGATTAATCAGTTTGTCCAGTAATGTAAAACAGGAAATAAAGGAGCAGCACTAAGTCCAGGAAGTAGTGGAGTTGTGCATAGAGCCTATTGGGTCGCAACGATGTTTCACTGATGATCTATTGAACCGCAAACTGCCAATTATTTCCAACTTTACGGAAAGTTGGAAGATGGAGTGTGGAAGCCAAACGGGATGGTTCGTGGAAGCAACCTAGGTGGAGAGCCAGAGTGGCGAAGTCACGCCCTTTCCGGTAGGGCTCATGGGACCTATGAGATCGAAAAATATGAATGGGAGTCAATGGAGAGAAAATAATTATCTTCTGGTCCCAGTCTTTATATGCCCTGGATTACACATATGTTGTTTGTGGATTTAAATGATAATTTTTCATGCAAAGAAAACTAAAAAAATTCGTGAAAAAGTTTGATAATTTTAGGTTTTATGTGAGGCCGCTTTGTGAACTACAGCTCTTCGCTGCTCTCGACGCATATAATATACGTCACCACACCCGCACTTGGAACTCGGCACAGAGATGGCGAACTCTCTGCTCCACTTCACCATTTTTTTTTTCCAAGGCGAGGATAAAAGCATAGAAAGGAACAAAACACACCGGCACCGTGATCTAATTGATTGGCACTGAATGGCTGTGTGAGGATGATTGAGTCTGATGACGTGACGTCACATACGCGACATCAGGCGATATGTAGTCTTTCTCGTTGTGTTTTCTCTACAGCCTTTATCTGAACAATTGTACAATAAACGGTCGAACTCTTTGCATGAAAAATTATCATTTAAATCCACAAACAACATATGTGTAATCCAGGGCATATAAAGACTGGGACCAGAAGATAATAATTTTCTCTCCATTGACTCCCATTCATATTTTTCGATCTCATAGGTCCCATGAGCCCTACCGGAAGAGGCGTGACTTCGCCACTCTAGAGTGGCACGTAGCTTTTTCCTTCACTACAGATTGATAAATAAAGGAGCAACCCTTTAATATAATCCTGATGATGATTTTATACTAGAAACCATATATTTTGTGTTTAATTACATGACAATACATGATTAGAGTGTATGTAGTGAACAACAAGGGGGCAGAATAGAAACAGGGCAAGGTGTGAACTATCAGTTGATTTGACAATTAATATTAGAAGGAAACTAAATGAGTGGCGTTCTGCAGGGGAGTCGTAGCCTGACAAGCCAGACTATATAATTAAAATGTAGCCTATAGTCTGGCAACGACCGGTAGACCTCGGCTCAATCCAGGGGGCGGGATGAAGGCTGTCTTTCAAACTGCCTCTGCACGCAATTGGGTAACGCTACGACCAATTACAGCAAAGAGCAGGATGACGTAGTCAGAGCTGAACGAAATGAATGACTTCAGCGCCGTTTCTTGCTCAACTTTTAAAGAAAATGACAAGTTTAATTCTTTGAAAGTTGATGCCAACGCCGATTCAAACGATTCCTTTGCCAAATAAGCCATCTTGTCATGTTTTTCACCGTCGCAAGTATTTCGTCATCGCATTAAGCCCGCCCAACGACTCAATAAACAGATGGAGCGCTGTGATTGGTGAACACAATCGGTGGTTCGAGACTCAACAAGTTCCTATGGCTCGTTTCTAGACCCACCTACGGAGCAAATATTTTTGCTGCCGCTAGGGGGCGTCTAGATTTCTAGGCTAGGGGAGTCGTGTTCTATAGTCAAAAGAAAGGAAGACAGACGAACATAAAGTAAACACTGCAACTCAACGAATCTGAGCGACAATGAGGCAGGTTTAACAGAGTTAAAAATTTACATTCAATTATATTTCATTTCGTCATAGATAAGTAATACTGGAGCCTCCTGCGGAAGGTCCGGTATGTTTGTCTGTTCCCTCTGGCTGTACCTGAAAAAAAATCGTTGGCGAAGTCACGCCTTTTCCGGTAGAGCTCACGGGACCTATGAAATAAATAAATATCAAACTTCTTCGGGAATTTTTCTAGTTTTCTTTGCATAAAAAAATATCATTTAAATCCACAAACAACATATGTATAATCTACTGGCATATAAAGACTGGGGCCAGAAAATAATTACTTTCTCTCATTGTAACCCATTCATATTTTTCGATCTCATAGGTCCCATGGGATCTACCGGAAAGGGCGTGACTTCGCCGCGCTATTTAAAATGCTCGTGCGTTTCAAACTGCTCTTCGGATTTGCTTTGGCGTGAGTTGCCTACTGTCGATGGGTGAGTCTCAAAGCTATGCTAAGCTAAGTGAGCTAGTAACGGACCAAAGAGTGCTGTCATACTAGACTGAACCTACGGTATGAACTATTTATTCAGCTAATATTTAATTCATGATCATCCATGTTTAAGTACAGCTTAGCTCTTTCTATATTAAAGGGGTGGTAGTAAACGATCCAAAAAGAATAGGCTTGTTTTCTTCTGAATAGGAATTATGTTTTCAGATTAATTAATCGGTTACATTCTGCGAGAACTCATGTTTGATTTGCTGCTTTTAGTGGCACATTGTGAGGAAGACGGAAGATTCGACTTGTAACTGGAACGGCTACATCTCCGTGGAAGAAGTTTGGTGAGCACAGAAAGCATATTTTAATAATAACTCATTGAATTTTTATAGCGGTTTTTTTCTGGAAACTCAAAGCACTTACAGGGAGGGTGGGGTACCTCACAAACCAGTGTGTAGCACCCACTTGGAGATGCACGAAAACCAATTGGCGCCAAAACGCTCACCACACCCCAGCTTGAGGTGGAGAGTGAGGGAATTAATGAATAAGAGAATTATACAGGGGGATGATTAGGGCGCCAGATTGAATGAGCCTGGTTGGGCAATTTGAGCCAGGACACCGGGGAATCCCCTACTCTTTGCGTTAAGTGCCCTTGGATCTTTTGTGACCTCAGTGAGTCAGGACCTCGATTTTACGTGTCCTCCGCAGGACGGCACCTTCCACAGAACACAGATGTTTTTGGCCGGAGGGAAGAGTGCCACCTACTGGCCCAACACCCGACACCACTTCCAGCAGCAACTCAGTGTTCCCAGTTGGTCTCCCATCCAGTACTAACCAAGCCCACACCACCTGCTTAGATTCAGAGATTCAGCTAAGGCAGGGCTGCCATTGGTCTGGCTGCTGGCGAAACAATTTTATTTCATCTAATTTTAACAACAATTAAAACGTTTGGATAACGTTTGGTTATAAACCTCACGGCATCTGACTGCCGCGCGGTGGCTCGTTGTAGTGGCCACCATTTTAACCATACAGGGTCACGGTCAACCACTTTACTTTAATGCTCAGTGTCATCGTTATTTAAGAAAATTAATTAATTAATTAAATAAACGTTGATGCATGTCTTCATAGTCAACTTTGAAACATAATTTAATATGCGTTGACTTGGGTCTTTATGTTAAAATATTTTAATTGCAAGGTGAGGTAGGTGATAAGTCCAATGCCGCCATCTAGTGGCGCCAGAGGAAGAGCAGGGGGACATGTTTCTTAAATGAACCAAAAAACTGCTGATGGTATTAAGCTTCTACGAAATGGTAGTAAGAAGAACATGGGATTTATGAAAGGGGAAAAGATAATTATGTTATAGTTAACCAAAGCCCACCACTAGGGGAAACTGAGCATCTTGAAACAGCTTGACATTCAAAATGAAAGAAAAAAAAGTAAAACGGATTGTGGAAAAAAAGAAAAGGTTATTGTTGGGACTTTAAGATGATGGAATTAGTGTATGGAACGAAGAAATGGCACTGGCACACCACTTTCCAGTCCTTTTATTATTTTATTTTTTCATTTTATGTTTCTATTCTTTGCAGGGATAAAGAAAGAAATAGAGGTGCTGGGGTATGGGGAAGGAACGTAGACAAGGTATTTGTGGATTTATTTTTCTTGTCCCACAAGGGGAGCCAAGGGCTTCGGTCAATAAAATACACATCTGGTAGGCAAAAAAATAATGGATAAAAGTCGATAACAGGGAGGATAATGAATGAGAAAAAACTAAATATACTCGCTGGGGAGAAGGAACCCAATCACACACTCTAAAGCACACACACACATCCAAGCACATTCCCGCAAATAATAAATCATTTAAATAAATATATAAAAAAAAGTGTAAGTGATAGTAAACTAGGAGTAGACTCAGAAGGAGCACACTGAAATTGTTTAGAAGTTCATGGGTTAAATAAACTGCATGTCCACCTTTTTATGAAAATATATAGTAAAAGCCTGCTATATTATTATAACATTCAGAAAAAAAACACTTGGTTCCGTATCAAACAATGGGCACATTAACATTAACACTAGCCTGAGAAAAAAACCTCCCAACGGAAAATATAAATGAATAAATAAGAGGTTGAAGGCCTCTGTAAAATCATGTGCACTTATGCCCCTTTTCCACTGCCAAAATAGTCCCGACTCTACTCGGTGCGTTTAGTGCAGCCCTACACTACACGGCACGGTACCAGTCAATTTTCGCTTTTCCACACAAAACCGTGGCCTGGAACTGGGCGGAGTCGGAGGTGTTCCGCGTTGATCCGTCCAGGTCCCTCTGTACGCGATCCTCGGACACCACGCACAGAAAAAGTCTGAACCTCGCTCATCGACCAAGGGTTGGTTCTTCTTCTCATGTCTTCCATTTTTCTTATCGTTTTGTCGTTGTTGCTCTCGCAGTTGTGTTTTCATGCATGACGGGTGAATGTTTAAAGACCCCCGCGTCATTTGATATGAAGTCATTTCATCTAACCAATCAGTGGACAGCACTGTTCACGTGACATTTAGGCCCCCGACTGGTACCGGCTAGACCTACCTCTGAAACAGGTACGAACAGGTACTGAAAACCGTAACGGGTCCCGCCTCCAATCCGCAGTGGAAAAGCTCTCAAATCAGGGTAGAGTCGTGCAGAGCCGTGTCGTACCGTTGCGAAAACGCGCAGCGGAAAAGGGGCAATAGTGTGAAAAAGCGCTAAAGAACAGTAGCTAACCGTGGCTTTTACTGTACGTTCACATCAGAAGCGAATTGACCCTTCGCTAAGCCCCTCCCCTAAACAGCCACCGACCAATCCTACGTTAGCAACCGTGTGTAGCAACCGAGAGGTCTGTCAAGCTTTCAGCAGATGCTAATATGCCGAAGTGGTGCGCATACGGGACCTGTATATCCGACACCCGAGACTCTCAAAGTGTCGAAGGTGGTGTCCAATTTTTTCCCCTTCCCCAAGCCCAAGACCCAAGAAGAGAGGTGCAACACGTGGATAAAGCAGTGTGGAAGACCACATCAACAGCTGAATCACGGAAAGATTAATAAAATAAACGTATGTTATAAGAGCGCCATCATCTGTATTATCCTAGTAACAAAAAAGTGAGACTCACAACCAATCAAACCTAAATAATATCCTTAATACATGTAAGTTTACCTGCTCCCTGTGTAGTGGCAATCAATAGGTCTCCGTTTGCGGTCAGGTCTGGCTTTTGCGACCACTACGGATGATATGGGCACAGCTTTTATTTTATTACTCCTCGGTTTATGCCATTGTTGTGGCACACTTGTGCAGGACTTCGTTGGGCTTTCTTGCTGTCTGTTTATGAGCTCCAGGGTATAAATCAATCCCACTATATGGGAACAATATCCTGGCGCGCTGTAAACAAATACGAGAGCGGGATATCGTAAGCTAGTTCAGCTAGCAATGGGCTAACACGTAGATAATGAAAACTAATCAGACATTAACTGAAATTTAAACAATATGTTGACTTACCCAGCTGTACAAGAACATTGTTGTTCCTGTATATGGTTGTCCTTCACCTGAAGTGTCCAGACGTGGGGTGCCTGACGCTTGCATTGTGACCTATGAGCTTTTCCCTCTATCTTAATGTCATTATTTTGACTCCGCCAGCAGACGATATTGTGGATATATCCCTCAAACGCATACTGCAGACCCTTCTGTCGGCTTCTCTCTGATATATCAGAACCGTTTTTCCAAAAATGTGTGGTGATTTCCTTTGGAAATTGTGTTGATGGTATCATTGAAAACGCCATATTTCTTTTGCTAGGAGCGAAAGCTTGACAGACATAGCAACAGTAACTAAGGGGGGCGGGGCTTAGCGAAGGGTCAATTGCGCCAGTTAAAATATGTTTCACTGATCTGCATCTGCAAATCATGATCTGTACTCATCGCACACTCAATCAAATTGACATTGGCGTACATGGCTAATTTGCATACGTGCACAGGACTGGTACTGTGCGTGTCCAGTCAGACTTGTCTCCCTTGTTCTGTGTGGTCTTGTAGGCTACTGTCCTGTGTGAGCCGAATCACCAAAATGAATTCCCGACGATTTGTGTCGTTTCGTATTAATAAAGACTTGACTAGGTTATCTATCTATCTAGACTATTTAATTAAAAATGATTTACCGCAGGCTTCGTGAATAGTGGGGAATAGAGGGATAAAAGACAAGAGATGTATCCTTTGTCATTTATCCCTCGTCTTGACGATTAGTTTGTGTATGTGACTATTTCAAAAACGTGTTTTGTTTGAAGCATGACTACACGCGATTGGTTGGTTAGATTGGTGGTATGGAGAGCAAATCACATGGTATCAAAATCACTGGATGCACAAGATATCGTCGCTATTGGTGCTGCTGCTTTGGGTCCACGAGATCCTTCAAGGTCTTCTTCAGCACAGCGAGTTCCATCGGCTGTGCAGTAGCTGAGATTGGACGAGAGCCGGTTCCAGCGCTACTTCAGGCTGGACAGGGAGCAGTTTGACAGTTTGCTGTAGAAGATTGGACCGCTGATCACCAGGCAGCATACCAACTTCCGCCGCCCGATTCCACCCACGGAGCGTGTTGCCATTTGCCTGCGGTTCCTGGCCATGGGGGATTCCTACCGTACAATTGCCTACAGCTACCGTGTGGGCATTAGTACTGTGGCATACATCGTTAACCAGGTCACCAGGTTCATTTGGGATGCCTTGGTACAGGAGTACATGCCAGTGCCCACCACAGATGATTGGAGGAGCATTGCGGAGGGCTTTTGTGAGAGGTGGGCCTTCCCTAACTGCCTTGGATCAATCGACGGGAAACATGTAGTTATCAGGGCCCCAAACAACTCAGGGTCCCTATACTACAACCATAAGGGAACCTACTTCATCGTGCTCCTGGCAGTGGTGAATTCACAGGTACTGCTTTCGTGTGGTGGATGTGAGCAGCTACGGAAGGACCAGTGGTGGTGGTGTCCTGGCCAATTCCATCTTTGGCCAGGCTCTGCGGGCCGGCACACTTGGCATACCAGAGGATGCTCTGCTAACAGGTGCTGATCATTTGGGACCGCAGCCATTTGTCTTCGTGGCAGATGAGGCCTTTCCGCTGCGCCGTGACCTCATGCAGCCTTTTCCGGGGACCCACCTGTATGGCATCCGCAGGGCTTTCAACTTCAGGTTGTCCCATGCTAGGCTGATCGTTGAGAATACTTTTGGTATTCTCACCTCCCAGTGGCATATGTACAGAGGAGTCATTGGGGTCAGCCCTAGCAATGTGGATGCCTGTGTGAAAGCGACCTGTATCCTGCACAACTTCATCAGGAAAACCACCAGGCCAACAACACGACCAGCACCAGGACCATCTGCAAACCGGGAAGCTGCTGGCCTACAGCGTATTCACAGAGCAGGCAGCAACAACGCCACACAGGAGGCACTCTGTGTCAGGGAGGCGTATGTCTTCTGCTTCTCCAATGAGGGAGCTGTTTACAATAACATTGTAGATTTTAACACTATAAACAATAAACAACAGCTATAGTTTTTGGAAATATTTGTATTGCGTTGAATTGAACAAGTCAGCAAATGCTGATAAAAGTGTACACATTTTGAGAGAACTTAACAACAACCAAATCTGTGTACATGTGAAAGAGAACATCAGATCATCACAAAATTGTAAAATCGAAAGGTGTGTGTGTGTGTGTGTGTGTGTGTGTGTGTGTGTGTGTGTGTGTGTGTGTGTGTGTGTGTGTGTGTGTGTGTGTGTGTGTGTGTGTGTGTGTGTGTGTGTGTGTGTGTGTGTGTACAGTGCCGTGCAGAAGTATTCACCCCCCTTGGCATTTTTCGTGTTTTGTTGCCTCACAACCTGGAATTAACATGGATTGTTTGAGGATTTGCATAATTTAATTAACAGAACATGCCTACAACTTTGAAGATGTTTTGTTTTTTTTATTGTGAAGCAAACAACAAATAGGACAAAATAACAGAAAAAAATCAATGTGCATAACTATTCACCCCCCTAAAGCAAATACTTTGTAGAGCCACCTTTTGTGGCGATCACAGCTCCAAGTCGCTTTGGATAAGTTTCTATAAGCTTGGCACATCTAGCCACTGGGATTTTTGCCCATTCTTCAAGGCAAAACTGCTCCAGCTCCTTCAAGTTGGATGGGTTCCGCTGGTGTACAGCAATCTTTAAGTCATACCACAGATTCTCAATTGGATTGAGGTCTGGGCTTTGACTAGGCCATTCCAAGACATTTAAATGTTTCCCCTTAAACCACTCAAGTGTTGCTTTTGCAGTGTGTTTGGGGTCATTGTCCTGCTGGAAGGTGAACCTCCGTCCTAGCCTCAAATCACGCACAGAGTGGTACAGGTTTTGCTCAAGAAAATATATACCTGTGTGTTCAGGGTGACAACTACATTACAGATCATCCGTTTTTGAGTTGATAAACTACTTGCTGAAAACATTTGGTGAGAAATTTTGATCACTGTCACTTTGTTTCAATCAGTGGCTTCAAGATATGACTACGACATGTATACGTATACGACATTATGTATACGACATTTTGATTCCATGTTGACGACCATTGTCACTGTACAGTCGAAGCTAAATGTATGGGTATTATTTTATTGGAATATGCAAACTAACTTTCTAGCTCTGATGCAACCCAAACTGTGATGAATTTGTATAACACTTAGAGTACATCAGCTGTTTACTGCGCTTGCAAAAAAGTGGGGTTATTCTCCATGGTGAGAGATCCTGAGTGTACAATGTCGTCATTCTGTAGGAACAGTATCAACAAACATCTCGTTAACATCCTCATTAGACGCTTCATGTCCCCAGCGGAGTTGAGATTACAGTACACAGTTCATTAACTTTGTACAGAGTAAGCAGTTTTTGTTTTTCATGAGTTCAAGAAATTACAAATATATAAAGAAAAAAAGAAACATAAGGCAACACTTTACATTAAAGGAAATAATAATCTTTAATGAAGCATTATTTATAAAAGTATTTTATGCAGTAATGATCATTATTATATAGCATAAACATAGGGGTTATGAGTAGTTGGTTAAGGTAAGGGTTTACGAACCATATTAAATGTATACATTTAATAAATTAAATGTATTAAAATCCTAGTTCATCAACACCATTAGCCATTAACTCAACACCATGAGTAAACGGTAGACCATTAGTTAACTGTTTATTAAGTATGTTAATGCTGTGTTTACTATTGGTAATAAATTGTTAATTAATTTACCCTTATTATGAAGAGAAACCAAAGAAAATAGAGCTGAGGTTTCATATACATCGGTAAAATATATATATATTCAATATTTTGTTTCTCAAAAAACAAAAATTCATAGACTGCTTTAAAGCAGTCTATGAAGGTGTGGCCTTCGTAGACCGTGAAGGCCGAACAAGCGTTGTTAAATGAGAGGTCCGGGCCTACGGAGCATTTCCTGTTTGCGTAACAAGTCGTTAAAGCCCTTTCACTTGCATGACGACGTGCCATTGAAATGGGACAGCCTTGCCGCGCCGCTGTGACGCAATCGGTCTTCAAATGCAGCCTTTGAAGGATGCGGCCCCTGAATTGAGACACAGCCCCAATGACCTGACCTGTCGAGTGGTCTAAGTGAAACCAAATTTTTTTTTAACATGATAAGGTCAACATAGTAATATATGCCCTTTAGTCAATGTTACTAAGATTAGACTTTAATTAAGAGAAAACAGGAGTAAAATCCTATGTTTTAACAGTTTGTTCCATTCTTCTCCCAACCCACAAGGATATATTTTTATGATGACTTATTTTAAGCTTCTTGGACACTTAGGATAGGATAGGATAACACCAAGGTGTGTGTGTATGGATGTGTGAAGCTCCATATGAATCCTTGCAAAAATGTTCATATGGGTCTTTTTGGACTACCTATTCAAACAACCTATTCTGTCGTTTGCGTTGGCCGATAGGCTGTGAAGTTTATATAAACAACAGAATCTGAAGTAGTAAAAACAACTGATACAAACATTCGAAAAACTTAAAACAGCTTGTTGCTGGTTTTGAGAGGAGAACATAGCCAATGAGAGCTAATTCACTCCTAGCTGAGTGACATGTGTCCCTGAGCAAGACACTTAACCCTAACTGCTCCTGACGAGCTGGCTGTCGCCTTGCATGGTTGGCTCTGCCGTCGGTGTGTCAATGTGTGTATTAACCGATGTCACTAGTCACTTTGGATAAAAGCGTCTTCTAAATGCCCTAATTGTAATTCTGGGCCCCTGAGGCCCCTCTCCAGTGCACATGTCTGCCCCTGAGGCTGTATCTGATAATGATGACAATGTACCATCAGAGTGAGCCATAAAACTGCTTGCCCCACACATTACCCTAGAGAGAAAGAGGCGTAGTGATTGAAAAACATAAAAAGAAAGGAGCTAGTCAAGCTCTCTAACATCACTTGGACATCGAACAATGGAGTCTAACATGACTATTGTGACACCAGCATACTTTATTATCAGTGGCTTTTCAGGCATCCCTCATATTAACTACTACTATTTATTTTTACTGGTGTTGTACATGCTGTCAGTTGTGGAAAACGTGGTAGTGATGGCCTTGATATGCTTAGACCAGAGTCTCAAGACTCCAAAGTATATTGCTGTGTTTAACTTGGCGTTTGTAGATGTGCTCGGCAACTCTGCCCTGGTGCCCAAGGTTATCGACACGTTCTGGTTCGACCATAAGTACATCATGTACAGCAACTGCTTAACCTATTTGTTTTTTTATTACGTGAACCTCCTCATGCAGTCTCTTAATCTGGCTTTACTCTCCTTTGACAGGCTAATAGCGATCACCTTTCCATTACGTTATCAGATCATTTTGAGCCTGAAGACCATGTTCTCACTGGTGGCCGCTTGCTGGATCGTCTGCATCCTTGACATCTTAATAGTTGTAGGGTTTCTAACACGGCTGTCATACTGCAGGTCTATTGTTATCAATAGCTATTTCTGTGACTATGGGCTGCTCTATTTACTTGCCTGCAATGACAATCGGCCTAGTAATATACTTTCCAAAGTGATACCATCTCTTTTTATTTGGGCTCCATTGTTCTTTATCTTGATTTCTTACATGTGCATTGGTGCAGCTTTGGCCAAAATAGCTGGAATGCAGGATAGAATGAAGGCTTTTAAAACATGCAGTGCTCATATAATGTTGGTGGCTATTTATTACTTACCTATTCTAGTCACTTTTAATGTTGCTGCTAAAATGCCTCGTAATGCAAGGATAATTAGTCTGTCTCTTGCAGCTGTCCTACCTCCAGCGTTGAACCCACTAATATATGTTCTACAGACTCAGGAAATCAAACAGTCTCTTAAAAAGGTGTTCACAAGAATAAAGCAATCAAAAATTGCCGTGAAATAGAATATCAATGTGAAGTGTAATTTAAGATATTGTTTTGTAGTATACATTCTTTGATACATTTTTTGCTAAATGTTTGGAATGTGTAATTTTGTAAATGTGATCAAATCAGTCCTTCATATAGGTATTTTAATTGTAAGGCAAAACATTTAAAATAGTTGTCGTTACAATAATCATGTTGTTTTTGGTATTAAAAAACAAAGAATTGTATTCTTAGGGATTGTTTTCATTTTGCAAATGAAGAAAAGGAAATCTCAAACCTTTTTTAATTTGGAGAATTGAATGCATTGTATTTTTGAGTGATCTATAAGACAAAAAGTTAAAATATGTTCTTTAATCGCCCCTGTCTACTAGGGGGGTAACGGTACACTGAAGTCAAGGTTCGGTTCATACCACGGTTCAGACATCACGGTTGGGTACGAGTTCGGTACAATGAAGGGAAAAGAAAAAACAACATGCAGAAGGCAATCCTTTTTTATTGTGCATGTCTCAGGTTGTACCACATAGTGTCATACAGTCTCTCTCCTGAGCTAGCTGCAACCGCCTGAACTGTGTAATCTAAGATGTAAACAGTAAACAATAAGTACCCCACATCATCTCCAGACTCCATCCGTAACTTGTAAACAAAATAAGACAATCAGTTATAAAACTGAACATGCAACATCTTATTTTTGAAAGTGCAAAGTACACAGAATTAGCGCATTTCCACCGGAGGCTGCATGTCGGTTCAGTGCGGCTTGGTGGAGTAGTGAAGGTGCGGTTTGGCGCCGCTCAGTTACGGCTCGCGTTTCTACCGCCGATAATAAATCCAAGAAAAAAGATGAACGAGCACAATGAAAAAGATCAACAATGTAGGATGTCCAAGAATGCCGGCAAACTTTCTGCAAAATTTTCTTCAATAAACGTAAGCTTTTGCCGTTTTACAGAAATACCTCGCGGATAATGTGTTTATTTGTTATTATCCCCCTGTCTCACGGAAGTGCGATTCTGTTGACGCCATCCTTCTATCAAAGGATGGTGTGTGTAGCTCGAACTTGCCGGCACCCTTTCAGGCGTCCCAGTACCCCAACGGAGGAGTACAGCGAGACGAGTACGGCTCAATACGGCTCAGTCCGGGTCACGCCCACTTTTTGCGGTGGAAACGCGATCCGTGCCGCACTTTAACCGACCCGCACCTCCTTCGTCCTTTGGAAACACGCCATTAACACTAGTTCCGCATTACATTCATTAATTCACACGCCAGTTTGATATAATTTTATACCGTGTATTCTCCATGTAAATCATGCACCAAACCGTGACGTCCGTACCGATTCGGTTCAATATGAAATCATGTATCTTTAAACCCCTACAGTCTATACTGTTATGCTGAACATGTTGTGAGCTCATAAGGAGATTCAGTCCAATATTGATTGTTTTAGCTTCATGTCAGTATAAACTCCGTCAATGTCTCACCTTTAATATTCATGCAGTTACAGTCATAGATATTTTTATGGTTCTTTGCTTGGATCTGTTTTGATAGGTTTTGCATATTCAATGTGTCTTGACATTTAAAACAGGCTGGCACATTATTCTGCTAGTGCTATACTGTGCAAAAACACAAATCAACCAAATTAAATGAATTAAATAATTATAATGTGTTAATGTATATTCAATTGTCTGAAGTTTGAACATAGAAATATTTATTTTAGGCTTAATAGTCTTTCAGAATCCATTTAGGTTTTCACCTAGGATGGCGAAGGCATGACCCGTCCTCTGCATCTAACTGTTTTAGTTTTTGCTATTCGGCTGTCTTCGACAAATTAACTCCAAAGTACGGTACTACTGCATGCTAGGGGTTGCATGACTTCAGATTTTTTAAAGTCGACTCTAATGTGATGAAATTCGAGTCGACGTCGACTAGTCGCTGATGACGTCATTCATATTTTTTCCGTCATGAACAAAATCACAGGAGGAGGGAATGTTTCGCAACAATCTGTATTAATTGACAACAGCATGCATAGAAGTCAGAAATCACACATAAACATCAGGAATATCAACAAGAAGCTGTAAATCAGCTTCAGCAAATATTGGTGATTTTGCTGCCGTCTTTTCTCTGTTACAGCAGCAGCGCGTTTGGTGAAGTCGCTGATTGACTGCTGCCGCGAGGATTTAGTCCGTTCTTCTGATAGCAGCGGATGCTTTTTCAAATGGGTGTGCATACTACTCGTACTTTTGTTGTATTTAAGTGTCGACTTGCATATTTTGCAAGTGACAGTGCTACTCATCTCATCTTTGGTGAAATATTTCCACGCACTTGACGTACCGCTGCTAGTTCGCTGCACAGACCCACCAGCCTCCTCACCTGCTGTTCTCTCTGAGGCGTCCATGTTGCACTGGCAAAATCACGTGACCGCCGACCTATAACCCTTGACTAGTCGACGTCACACGCAAAACGTCACTGTAGCTCTTAAAGTCGACTAGTCGACTAGTCGATTAGTCGATGCAACCCCTACTGCATGCCATCCATTTTTTTATATGAATAAAAAGTCAACCAAGTCTAAAATTAATACGTGACCTGATCTACAGTTAACCGTTTAACTGTAGACATGCCTAATCGCAGGCCTAATGATATACTTTTCGATGCATTAATAGCTTTTATTCTTTGGGTTCCATTGCTGTTTTTCTTTATCACTTATATGTGCATTTGTGCAGCATTGGTTAAAATTGCTGGAGTACAGGATAGAATGAAGGCTTTCAAAACATGTAGTGCTCACATGATGTTGGTGACCATTTATTACCTACCTATTATAGTCACATTTGCCTTTGCTGTTAAAATGCCTCCAAATATCAGGATCATTAATGTCTCTTACTGCAGTCCTACCCCCAGTGTTGAACCCGCTCATTTATGTTCTACAGACTCAGGAAATCAGTCTCTTAAAAAGGTGTTCAAAAGACTGAAGCAATTAAAAATGTAGTTGTAATGGAATATCAATTTGATAAATTATGTGATAATTTAAGATATTGTACCGTATTTTAGTGTAAATCCTTTTGAGTGGTTTATCGTTTCATTTTTGGATTGCACGTGGGATTTACATGCAACTACGTAAATGTAATCGACTATTAATATTAATACAGTACCTATTGTCAGGTGTCAAAAGTATTCACATTCATTACTCAAGTAGAAGTATAGATACTAGCGTTTAAAATACTTTAGTAGAAGTTGAAGTATCAACTCAAGCTTTTTACTTAAGTAAAAGTATAAAAGTACTGGTTTCAAAACTACTTAAAGTATTAAAGTAAAAGTAATGCAAGGGGAAAAAATGCCATTAAGGACAAAATCTTAGGCCGTGCCACAGGGGCCTATAGAATTACAATCAGCTTTTTTGCCAAGTATGCTCACACATACAAGGAATTTGGTCTCTGCATTTATCCCATCCGTGAATTTGTGACACACACAGCACACCTCTATAGCACACTGCTCCACTTCCCCCCAAAAAACCTTTTTCTAAAGGCCATCTAATGACTATAACGTTAATGTTGAAAAAATTGGGATGCACCCAGGGTTCAAAATTAGCGGTCGCCAGTCGCCAGTGGCGACTAACTTTGAACCTTTGGCGAGTGAAGGAAGCCGGCTAACCGGCCACTCTGGCGAGTGAAAAAAAATAGTGTCCGGTCAAACTACTTTGATGTTCCTCCTGCCCCGGCTGTGACGCTTGGGTTGTGCGCCGATGTCGTGCAGATCTTCAAGCTCACAACATGCTGTAAAGCAAGGATTTGTGAGCTTGTAGATCTGCGATCCGCCATTTTCTCTGTTAGTCCCGCCCCGTATCCAGGGAGACCGAGACGCGATTTGTGTTCAGCTCCGACAAGCGGTAAAGGAGAGGAGAAACAAACAACAGAAAAGAGGCCATAAGGCCAGTGGCCGTAACTGTTCCCCGGTCGAAAAATGTGGAGGCACATTCCGGGAGTGTGTCCACCCTCCAAATCCCAGAGAATGGAAAAAAACAACCAGGCTAATCACCGTAACGACGTAGCGACCACCGCCGAGACTGCTGTGAGTTACGCTAGAAAGTTCAACCAGAGATGGTTCACGACAGAATCAGGCCAACAAAGAGAAGTAAAGTGAAGTAAAGTTGATTAGTTGATTTATCTGCTTTAACAATGCAAGTTAATACATTAAGGGCCCTATTTTAACGGTCTGAAACGCAAGTGGGAAAGCGCAAAGCGCAAGTAGCTTTGTGGGCGGTTCTACGGCGCTATCGCTATTTTACAGGCGGATAAATGACACTTCCGCCGCGGCGCAAGTGTCAAAAGGGTTGGTCTGAAGCAGCCTAATTACCCGTAGGTGTGGTTTGGGCGTAACGTGCAATGAACCAATCAGAGCGTTTTCTCGCATCCCCTTTAAGAACGATCGGCGCATGTTCCATGGCGGATTGCTATTATGATGGCGGGTTTGCCAGGCGCACGCAATGAAAGGTTCACCACAGAAGATACCGATGTGCTTGTCAGAGCAGTCAAAGAACGCGACTTGGCTTTATATGGGGATGGGAGAAACCCACCCAAAATTGCTTCCGTGAAAGCGGCTTGGGAGGAAATCGCCGTAATTGTTTCAGCAGCTGGACAAAATATAATATTATAATATTATTATTTTATCTTTATGGACACCACAATGATTTTCCTTGTGTGGTAATATTTTATTGTCCTTGTAATTATGTATGGTTTGCAAAAATGGGAACTGCTGTCCGTGTAGATGAGAGAAGCAAAGTGTATGCGCGAGGTGCACAAGCAATCCGTATGCATCGCATGTGCATGAATGCATGCGCCCTTAAAATAGCATTCTGAACAACGCGCCACTGACTTTAAACCAGGTATTTCCTGGTCAGTAGCGCAATGGTTTTCAGAAACGTCAAAATACCGTTTGCGCCAGAACACGCCTCCTCCTTCCGCCGAACCGCCCCTTGGGGCGCAAGATCATTCCCTAATTTACCGGCGAGTGGCGCTGGTGGCAAAAGAACGCTCTGCGCCAGTTGTAAACTAGCAACGACACATGCGCCAGTGACTAAGTCACTTGCGCCGGATGCAAGATAAGGGCCCTGTATGTTAATATTTTCAAGCAAAGAAAGTATGTCTTATAAATAAACCTTTAAGGAAAAAAAAGGCAAATTTGACTCATTCCCTTATTCCACACAATAATATGCTAATATTGCTATGATATGTGTTAAAAATGCTTATGAGTGCATTATAACAGTTAAACACATTTAAAAATATACAATACACGATGAAAAATATACAAAAGAGCTATACATAATTTTTGGCCAGTAAAAAATCTTTCTGGCCAGTAGATTTTTAAAGCTCACTAGCCAGTTGGCCAGTGGGCAAAAAAGTTAAGTTTGAACCCTGGATGCACCTGTTTCAGACACATTTATGCCCATTGAAAATGAACGCATATTAGTACAATGCAAAGACATTAAAGAACCATATGTGTACTACTGAGCATTAACATGCGTTTCATGGAGCGGAAGATATGATGAATATTTCCCTGTAAGTATTGGAATGGTGCAAAAAGTCAAACTTCAGAGGCATGTTATCAAAAGCCTTTATTCAAGCTTAGCTGCAGAAAATTAAGATAACGAGTAAGAACTCTGCGAACAGGGACCCACCATAACAAATTGATTAAACATTTCCTGAAAAAACCCCACAATATCTACACCAGTTAAACACAGACTATGAAACAAAGAATTACCAATAGGCTTTGTTCAGCCGCAAAAGCAACTGGTTCTCAAAGTTCTTCGAGCCGATGCACGCTCTTTTTGGGCTGAAGATCAGCCCTGCAACACTAAAAAAGTCTTTCACAGGCTGCTGAGGCAGGGAGTGCTGTATTAAGCTTGGAAGTGATAGCTGGTACACCGCTGGGAAGGTCTTCAGTACCTCTACTGTGTCTCCTTGGCACCCCAGGTACACATCCAACTGCTGGGACGTTTCAAGAGGGCCAGTCTTCTTCAAAAGAAGTCCTCTTCCTCAGATGATTGGGAGCCCTCACTGCCGTGATTCTCGGCCTGACAGTCCAAGTGGCTTCTGATATAGTCAAGGCCTGTGGAATAAAAAACAAAAATCAGGACAATTTAGACCATGTCAGTTGTGTGTGTGTGTGTGTGTGTGTGTGTGTGTGTGTGTGTGTGTGTGTGTGTGTGTGTGTGTGTGTGTGTGTGTGTGTGTGTGGTGTGTGTGTGTGTGTGTGTGTGTGTGTGTGTGTCCCAGACCTAGTACTGAAGGGAAATTGAAATTGAGCAGAAGTACTTGGCTAAGAAATGACAATTATTAAGGGGAAGTTGAGAAGTGAGACACTTACCACATTTGAGGATATTTTCCGCACTTGTCCAGCAGGTCTTAAATTACGGAACTAGAATGGCTGCGGCGATCAGCTCTGGATCGGCAAGCATCTCTCCGAAGCGTTTGTCCAGGCCTATGAGAAGTGCTGCAATCAAAGGCTCACAAAACTTGGAGGCGACTCGAAGGTGATGGAGCTTGGATCCAAGTAGTGTAATAGTGGGGACCAACCATCCCATCTGCACACTTGTTTCTCCTTGGAGAACGTCAAGTGCCTTCGCAACTGGAGACATTGTCTTGGCATATTCTGCAAGAAATGCGAGTTCCACTGGAGTAAACCTGTACAAAGAAGAAAAGAAAAACACATACATGCAACATTAAGCCTACTTGATGTAGCACCTTCAACTGGAGGAACTGATAATTAAAAAGGAAAAATAGTAATCTGATGCTTTTAGAAATGAAATTTGTGTTGCTTGCTACAAATCACATCCATAGTAAATAGGGAGACTGCATATTGGCATAGTGTTGTACGGTATTCAAAGTATAAAACTGACTTCATCTATTGTTAATCACTTCATTAACTGAAAGGCAGAAAAACAAGCACTTACTTAGGTGTATCTAATTCAGTGCAGACAGCGGCAAGGGCTCCTTCTCTTTGTTCTCTTGTGATTCTCATTATTCTTTCTACAGCTGAAAAGAGTGAATTCCACCTTGTCGGCACAGGCCTTACAAGTTGTAGTTTACAGTGGTCTTCAATTACTTCAGCTGCAGTGCTTGATCTTCAGCTTTTGTTCCACAAGCTAGAGCATTTGGAAAAAGTGGACCTTGCCACACACGCTTGTACAATGGGTTGCTCTCTGCTTTAGAAGCATCAACTGTTGACACTAAATTGAGCAGGTGGCAGGCGCAGCGATGGTGCTTGGGTAGCTGGTATTCCAAGTAGTCATCTTCTTTTAACAGAGCTCCGGCATCAACAAATTCAACACCCTCAATGCTTTCCTCTTCATTGGAATCATCATTTTGGCCACCGTCATCCTCTTCTCCATCACCCTCTCCTACAGGTTCAGGATTGTTGTTCTCATCAGACTGCCCATAAACTCTGAAGGCTTTCAGGAAGTTAGATCCGTTGTCGGTTGTAGTGCTAACGATCTTCTCTCTGATATTGTATTCTGTGTGAATATCATTAAGGGCACCAGCCAGGGCATAAAAGGTATGTGACCCTTTGAGTTGCTTGCATGCCAGGGCAGCACAGGATCTCTGCATGGTCTGGGGGTTAAACCAGTGTGCAGTGACACCAATGAAACCGCGACGGTGTGCCGTCCAGCAGTCTGTTGTTGTTGCTATGAACTCAATTTCACTTAGGGCAGCTTTCAGGTTTCTTTTCATTTCAACAGAGGCCTTTGTGACTTTGTTTACAACCGTATTGCGCGCCATGACATTTGTATTTGGCTGAAGATGTTGCACAAGCTCAAGGAAGCCCTGTTGCTGAACAATGTGTGGTGGGTGCAAGCCTTGGACAACAAATTTGAGGACTACTTTATCCACACTTGCCTGGGACACTCTTCGAGTCTCCCATAGCTTGGTTTGTTTGGAGGGTGGTGTCAAAGAATCTTCAATGGATGGCTTCCTTTTGAGGGCTGATGAAGAAAGTTGTGTGTACCTCTCTAGACGGGTGGGGTGTATCTTCTGTGGAGAAAATTAATGCAGAGGCACATCAAACCACAAGCTCAGACTATCTAGGACTTCCGTTGTATTCAATTTCATGGAGAATCATGCCCCATGTCCAAAATTTCAAACTCCCCCTTTAACTTACAAATATTGCATTTAGTAGGGATGGGCATGATTAATCGACGATTGATTAATAGATCATTAAGAATTTTGTCTGACGTAAATTTTTAATCTAAAACTATTTTTTTATTTTACCTTTATTTAACCAGGCAGATCATTACGAACACGTTCTTATTTAGAGTGCTAATTCTAAAAAATATCTTCACACGGTGTGGCTTTTTACAATAATTTGAATGATGATGTTCAATCATCATATGATATTTATATATATATATTGATATTATATATATCTAACCAGATGATTGAAAAAATGACTGAAACAGCATGTTTGCCTTATCTATATTTTACATTCATGCAGGCTGCCTGTGTGACCAGTAAAACCTACAAACTGCTCCTGATCAAGTCATGTTAATTTTATAATAGTGGCACACTCTGGCCCATGCTATCTGTTGCAAATCAGCTGTTCAAAGACACAGTTTACAAAATAAATGACTGACTTGCCAAGTGAGAGAATAGGTGTCATTCCAGGAATAAGGAATAGTCCACTCAAAATGCATAGTTGTCTCTCACTAGTCTGTGGGCCAGTATTGGTTTAGTAATTTTATAATCCTTCTCTAATCGCTTTCACATTACAGGCTAAAATACCTCCAAATGTCAGCATAATTAATGTCTCTTGCTGCTGTCCTACCTCCCGCGTTGAACCAACTAATTTATGTTTTACAGACTCAAGTAAAGTCTATTGTCTGAAGCTTTTACACACAATGGGCCCTATCTTGCATCCGGCGCAAGTGACTTAGTCACTGGCGCATGTGTCGTTGCTGTGTCGTTTACAACTGGCGCAGAGCGTTCTTTTGCCACCAGCGCCACTCGCCGATAAATTAGGGAATGATCTTGCGCCCCAAGGGGCGGTTCGGCGGAAGGAGGAGGCGTGTTCTGGCGCAAACGGTATATTTTGACGTTTCTGAAAACCATTGCGCTACTGACCAGGAAATACCTGGTTTAAAGTCAGTGGCGCGTTGTTCAGATGCTATTTTAAGGGCGCATGCATACATGCGCATGCGATGCATACGGATTGCTTGTGCACCTCGCGCATACACTTTGCTTCTCTCATCTACACGGACAGCAGTTCCCATTTTTGCAAACCATACATAATTACAAGGACAATAAAATATTACCACACAAGGAAAATCATTGTGATGTCCATAAAGTTAAAATAAATACAACAATTACGGCGATTTCCTCCCAAGCCGCTTTCACGGAAGCAATTTTGGGTGGGTTTCTCCCATCCCCATATAGGCAAGGCAAGGCAAGGCAACTTTATTTATATAGCACTTTTCATACACAAGGCAGACTCAAAGTGCTTCACATATAAACATTGTCATACAATAAAATTAAATAATAGATAAGTAAAAGAAAACATATGCAAAGAAATTAGTAATAGTGCAATGTATCTTTCTGGTAAAAATAGAAAATAAAGGAGAAGTTAAAAAGGCATGTTAGTACGTAAAAGAAAACATATGCAGAGAAATGAGTAAAATAGAAAGTGCAATGTATTTAAGAAACATTGTCATACAATAAAATAAAATAATAGATAAGTAAAAGAAAAACATGCAAAGAAATGGGTAAAATAGAAAAAAGGCATTTTAGTATTAAAATAGAAAATAAAGGCAAAGTTAAAAAAGCTTTTTAGAAGGTGCAGTGTATTTAAGATTTTAGCAGAAAGCTATAGCAAACATAAAAGTCTTCAGTCTTGTTTTAAAGAGTTGGGGCAAGTCTTAAATCCTCTGGGAGTTTATTCCAGCTATTTGTTGCATAGTAACTAAATCCTGCTTTCCCATGTTTTGTGTTATATAAAGCCAAGTCGCGTTCTTTGACTGCTCTGACAAGCACATCGGTATCGTCTGTGGTGAACCTTTCATTGCGTGCGCCTGGCAAACCCGCCATCATAATAGCAATCCGCCATGGAACATGCGCCGATCATTCTTAAAGGGGATGCGAGAAAACGCTCTGATTGGTTCATTGCACGTTACACCCAAACCACACCTACGGGTAATTAGGCTGCTTCAGACCAACCCTTTTGACACTTGCGCCGCGGCGGAAGTGTCATTTATCCGCCTGTAAAATAGCGATAGCGCCGTAGAACCGCCCACAAAGCTACTTGCGCTTTGCGCTTTCCCACTTGCGTTTCAGACCGTTAAAATAGGGCCCAATATCTTTATCTATCCTAATCTTATGTGAGGCTTAGTCTTTCTGGAAAGATAAAAAAATCTCTGAAGAATAAATGCAATGAACTACCCCAGTTAGTGAGTAACATTACAAGCACACTTTTATAGGATATATTCTCCCATAAAATTGGCCTTGCAATTGAATTGAAGGTTGTTGAGCAAAGAGTTTGTTTGCTTAGTCAATAGACTCATTAGATTGATTCATATAATTACTAGAATGATGCCTTGCACATTTCGGTGTATTTGCTAAAATGTTGTAGATTTATACAGAGAAGGTTTAATTTGGACTATGGGTGTGGCTGAAAGTGGTGTCTCAACGTGCAGAAACATATTCAACACATATTCAACCTCATGATGCACTTTGGCCTTTTTTTGTTTGACACAATTTCTTTATTGCACCCACCTGCCCATTTTGAACAATGGCACGAAGAATGTCGCTTGTGTATATGGAATTAGTTGACAATACAAAATTGAATGATGAACACTAAATGTTCTATACATTACATCAGTGACTACTTTATATCTCAAATGTCTCGGACAAAGCTATTTGACACTAAAATGGAAGAATAAGGTACATGGATTTATATGGAAAAGTCTTCTAAAAACAAAATTGCATTGAGTTCCTGCTGCTTAGGACTGCCAATAAAAACAAACACATTCAAAGCCTTGAAACTTAACCCTCATCAGGAATAATCTGAACATGAAACCGCAATTATTCCCGAACAATCCCTTTTTCACTTGACTAAATCTTGGAAATAGTTTAGACTTATTAGACAAGTGCGTCCAAGCGCCGAGGGCCCTCCCTTCACCAGATTCCAACCAGCCTGCTACTCTATCATTGGCCTCAGTGTTATCCGTCCAGTCCAGTTTATTGTTTAGGTGTACTCCTGGCAATTTGTACAAGTCTTCTATCTATTTTATCCCACTGGATGGTAAGACAACAACAACAATGGAGTGAGGAAAATCCTGAGGCAGATAATAGGGCCTCAGTCCTACAGCCAGCAGCTCTATATCTGAAGTGCAGATCCCCTCCATCGCTGTTACATGTCCAGGGTTAGTTTTGTTGGTTACTACTTGGCGTAACCAATAAGAAAATAATATTTAAAAAAAATGAAAACATAATGTCAAGCCAGTGTAAAAATAATGTGGGACATGAACTCCGGTCTCCTGGGTGAAAGAGTTTATCCATTCATCCAATGCATGGATGGAATAGGGCCTTGGCTCAGACATCGGAACATTGTATGATGAAATTAATTTATTTTGGGCGATAGAACTTTAGCCAACCAGAGCGAATGGGCAGGAGCCTGGGCCATGAGGCCCCCCTCCTGCCTGCTCCTGAGGCTGTATCTGTTGATGACGGCAATGTACTGTCAGGGTGAGACATAACGCTGCCCTTCACATCACCCTGGAGAGAGGGAGAGAAAAAGAGACGGCGATTGAAATACGTAAAGAGAGAGGACCTGGTCAAGCTCTCTAACATCACTTGGATACAAACAATGGACTATAACATGACTATTGTGAGACCAGCATACTTTGTTATCAGTGGCTTTTCAGGAATCCCTCATGTTAACTACTACTATTTATTTTTACTGGTGCTCTACATCATGTCAGTGGTGGAAAACAGTGTAGTGATGGCCTTGATATGCTTAGACCAGAGTCTCAAGACTCCAAAGTATATTGCTGTGTTTAACTTAGCGTTTGTAGACGTGGTCGGCAGTTCCTCCCTGGTGCCCAAGGTTATCGACACCTTCTGGTTCGACCACAAGTACATCACGTACAGCAACTGCTTAACCTATGAGTTTTTTAATTATATGACCCTCACCATGCAGTCTCTTAATCTGGTTGTACTCTCCTTCGACAGGCTAGTGGCGATCACCTTTCCATTACGTTATCAGATCATTGTGAGTCTGAAGAACATGTTCTCACTGGTAGCTGCTTGCTGGATTATTGCCATCCTTGTCAACTTGATAGCTGTAGGGCTTCTAACACGACTGTCCTACTGCAGGTCTGTTGTTATCTACAGCTATTTCTGTGACCATGCACCACTTTACCGACTCGCCTGCAATGACAATCGGCCTAATTATATACTTGCTAAAGTGTTACCAGCTATTATTCTTTGGGTTCCATTGCTGTTTGTCTTGATCACTTACACGTCCATTGGTGTTGCTTTGTCTAAAATAGCTGGAGCCCATGATAGAATGAAGGCTTTCAAAACATGCAGTGCTCACATGATTTTAGTGGCTATCTATTACTTCCCTATTCTATTCACTTTGGCTTTGGATGCTAAAGTGCCTCCAAATGTCAGGATCATTAATATGTCTCTCGCTGCTGTCCTACCTCCAGTGTTGAACCCACTCATTTATGTTTTACAGACTCAGGAAATTAAACAGTCCCTGAAAAAGGTGTTCAAAAGAATAAAACGATCAAAAATTGCTATGAAATAGCAGATCCAAATTTAATATTTTATTTAAGATATTGTGTTGTAGTGTACATACTTTGATACGTTTATTGTTGAATGCAAGTGAGGGATTACATGCAAGTATGTAAATGCCATTGACTTCTACAATATTAAAGTTGCAATATGTAAGGATTGAGGCCCTCACAGTTAGTAGGCGAGAGACTTTCAGGAATTAAAAAAAGCTGAATAACAGAGTTCTGTTTACGCTGTTACTGCTCTAATAGCTAGGCTAGCCGGGAGCCCTGAGTGGCAGGGGTTAGGGACTGTTGATATGAAGCATTTTGCAAACAGGTATGGGCTAACAAACATTGTTCATAGCAACTATATTGGTTTGAGAATGCTATAGATTATATTATTGACATTTTTCCTGCCGATAAAATGTCTGGATGTGACAGAATTACCAAATAATTAGTTCAATATCATTACATTTTGCATATTGAATGTGTCTTGTTTACATTGAGAACAGCCTAGAACATGATTCTGTTTGTACAATACAGTGTAAAAACTATTTGAAAATAACCAGGGACATTTATTATGTGTAAATAAATCAAAGTGAAATTAAAAATACGGTTAAGGCTTTTCTTTTAAATGAAAAAACTTGTCATGTTTTACTTTGTATATAAGATTGTCTGAGGCTTGTATATACAATATCTTAATCTAGCCTTATCTTATGTTTGGTTTTATAAAGTATTTCTAAGCAGAAAGAATGTCTCTGACAAGAATTAACTAACCCAGGGCTTTGGTCATGCAAGCAAGAAAAATATTTTTTCCGGGTGGGACCTCTTCTCCTTCTTTTGGCGGCTCGCAAACCAATGTTAAAAGGTGCATGCTGCTGACTACTATTCATCGAATAACAAATTTGACCATCATTATCTATAATCTTTTCATTAATTAATATCAGCATACTACTCCATGTGCCACCTTTAATATTCATGGATTTTGCAGTTGCAGGCATAGATATATCATTATATTGACCAAGGTTTTTATGAATAGGGTTCAATTTCAATTCAATTTCATTTGTATATTTCCATGGGAATCACTCCTGAGCTGGGCCATGCTCAGACGTTGCCGTGGGAAGTATAAAGACATCAATCCCACTGTTGTATTGATGACAGAATGATAATGGTTCTGTTAAATCTGATATATTTACAATGATACTGATGTAAAAAAATGAATCTGCAGTAGTTAAAACTACAATAATACAGCTATCATGGAAAAGTAAACACCAAAGAAATAAATGTAAGCCATTTCTCAATTCGCGTTCTTTTTTGTACTTGTGTACTTGCGTTCTTGTTAAAGGTTATCAGTGGTAGCCCAAGTACAGTTCCAATAAACTGGCCATTCCATCGAGGATGCATTTCGCCGCTTAGTATCTTTTCATTCATACAAACAACACGTGGCATCTGTCAAAAACCTACCTACATACAGTGTACATATATTTTTTAAATATAAGTATGTAAGCTATAATATAAGCTATATAGGAACATTTTAGAAATATAACAAAAATGTAGGCCCATTCATCTAAAGTATTTAAATACTATCTTAAAATGAAAGAGGCTTTGGTTTTGTTTTATATGATTTGTTTATATTGTTCAGTGGTTTGCGCCCACATGAGGCGGTAGCACAGTTAACATACAATCTGTCCAATCGATTCCGCTGCTGTTCCGATTGCAGGTGCGTCCTCCCAATCT
This sequence comes from Melanogrammus aeglefinus, assembly GCA_900291075.1. Classification (NCBI taxonomy): domain Eukaryota; kingdom Metazoa; phylum Chordata; class Actinopteri; order Gadiformes; family Gadidae; genus Melanogrammus; species Melanogrammus aeglefinus. The sequence goes on from OLKM01000588.1 coordinate 218,286, forward strand.
CGGAAGTTTGTACTTGGAAGTCCGAACTTTGCGTACTTGGTATTGAGAAACGGCTAAAGTTTCTATCGGGTTTTTTTTTGGGCAGAAGGAGGTCTTTAGCCAATGATGACAAAAGGGCGGGAGTCAGGTCTGTATCTGATGAGGACATTTTACTGTCAGAGTAAGGCATAAAACTGCTGGCCCAAGGCATGAACCTGAAGAGAGGGAGAGAAAGGGAGACAGGAGCTGGTCAAGCTCTCTTACATCACTTGATATCAAACAATGGACTCTAACATGACTATTGTGAGGCCAGCATACTTCATTATCAGTGGCTTTTCAGGCATCCCTCATGTTAACTACTACTATTTATTTTTACTGGTGCTCTACATCATGTCAGTGGTGGAAAACGGGATAGTGATGGCCTTGATCTGCTTAGACCAGAGTCTCAAGACTCCAAAGTATATTGCTGTGTTTAACTTGGTGTTTGTAGATGTAGTCGGCAGCTCTGCCCTGGTGCCCAAGGTTATCGACACCTTCTGGTTCGACCACAAGTACATCTCGTACAGCAACTGCTTAACCTATTTGTTTTTTTATTATGTGATCCTCATCATGCAGTCTCTTAATCTGGCTTTACTCTCCTTTGACAGGCTAATAGCGATCACCTTTCCATTACGTTATCAGACCATTGTGAGCATGAAGGTCATGTTCTCACTGGTGGCTGTTAGCTGGATTATCTCCATCTTTGACATGTTAGTAGCTGTAGGTTTTCTAATCCGGCTGTCCTTCTGCAGGTCTGTTGTTATCAACAGCTATTTTTGTGACCATGGGCCGCTCTATCGACTTGCCTGCAATGACTATCGGCCCAATGATATCATTTCCATAGTGATACCAGTTTTTATTATTTGGGCTCCATTGCTCTTTATCTTGATATCTTACATGTGCATTGGTGCAGCTTTGGCTAAAATAGACGGAGCGCAGGATAGAATGAAGGCTTTTAAAACATGCAGTGCTCATATAATGTTGGTGATTATTTATTATTTACCTATTCTAGTCACTTTTAATGTTGCCGCTAAAATGCTGCGCAATGCAAGGATAGTAAGTCTCTCTCTTGCAGCAGTCATACCTCCAGCTTTGAACCCACTGATCTATGTTCTACAGACTCAGGAAATCAAACTGTCTCTGAAAAAGGTGTTCAAAAGGTGTTCAAAAAAAATTGCATTGAAGTAGAATATCAATATGTGATTTTTAATTTCAGATATTGTGTTGAAGTGTACACTTTTTGTTAGGCAAAACATTTTTAATAGTAGTCAGCACAATAATCTTTGGTATAAAAACCTTCTAACGGAAGAATAACTTTAATTCTGAGAAATTAATGCAATGATTTTTTGTGTGATCTATATGACAAAAAGTTAAAATGGGATCTTAAATGAGCTATCATTGTTGTTATCAGATATTTATGTATCCATGGGCTGCTTTGTTGAATTGCATGCAATAACATTCAGGCTGATAATACACTTGCCAACTTGTTTACAACTGTTACTCTTCAGGTTCCATTGCTGTTTATCTTTATCACTTACATGTGCATTGGTGCAGCTTTGGTAAAGATACCTGGCGGGCCATATCTGGCCCGCCAGATAATTCTGAAGTTATATGATTTCTTTGTTTCTTTTTTTTTGAATATCGAATAACTATATCTGTTAGCTTAAATATAAAGGGCCTGATACAGTGAACTTTTTTTTCTTTCACAACCGTTTTTGAATTTAATTGTATCAAATCCTGCTACTGCCAGATGGTTAGAGTCACTCGTGAGGGGCTCAAACTCTCGCCCCTCTTGCTGAGTGGGAGTTATTGGAAACCATGCAATATTAAATTAAACGCAACCCCCCCCTTTATAGGCCTATATACAACAACCATGGCGACCCGACATTACGTATTTTTGTGTGATACTGCACGTAGAGAAAGGCAGGAGCTCTGGACAAAAGTCCACAAAAGATTTAAGACGCAAAGTTCTGAGACTTTGCTGTTTAACGCAAGTAGAGACTGATGAGGCTACTTTGCCTACAGCTCTTCTAACGTTGAGTAGGCTCGGAACAGAGGTTTGTGTGAGTGCGCAGTCAGTCAGCACCCGCCATGGTGTGTTTATATGTGCCTGTGCGTGTGTGTGTGCAGTCAGTCAGCAGCCGCCGTAGTGTGTGTGTTGTGTTGTGTGAAGTGAAGTGTTTTAAGAGTAGCTGGCTGCTTTTTTAGGTGCGCACTACTGCCCTCTCTCCAGCATAAGGCTTTTCTACACTGCCACGCCGGTTCGGTCGAGGCTTGGCACACCCGGCGATTTCACCATCTTATCTCAAGTTTCCTGGGTAAAACGAAGGGGTAAAATCCCCCGTTTGTCACGGCACGGGCTTTCTTGGTTCACTGGAGAAGGCGGGGCTGCGCACAGAGTCTAGACTAATTTGCGTATTCCCGAATGTTTTTATTTTTTATGACTGAAGAGACCCGCATGCAAGAATGAGTTCACGTCTATAGGCTACAAACACATTAACTATTTACAACTGCAAAAATGCCAACATATCCTTTATTTTGGTGACCACTTTTGGGTTAGCCTCTTAAGGACAGTTCCTCTGCGTCTCTCGTATATCGCACCATCTTTCAACGTCTTTGTTTAATATGACTGCATCACCTTCTCTCACTTGATCAGCAGCTTGCGGATTTCACTTTCTCTCCAGTTAGAACTGCTCATGATGATATCGCTGCGTTGTCTCTGAGGAGACAACGCAGCAACACCTCTACCCAACGTAATTAGGCATGACTTTTACGTGATTAGGACATACACTTGTTTATATGTACGTCTTTTAAGAGTCATCTAGTGCTTGGTAGGCATATGACTAAGCCAGCTGACGGGCCTGCGTCGCAGTTCCAGATGCACTTTCATTAATCACTTCCTCGAAATAGCCTTTGATAATGTTGTGGCCCGCCACCTACTGGCTGGAAAAAAAAATTGGCCCGAGGCCAAACTTAGTTGGAAGTTTGTACAAACAATATCTTATCTACCCTAATCTTATACAACTGAAAGGCCACATTGGCCTTTCAGTTGTCATTGTGTGTGCTACTCGTTTTGTCTGCCTTTGCTCTCATAGGCCTGGTCCCACATGTTCCAGGATGGGGTTGTGCCCGCGTACGTCCCCGTGAACCGGATAAAAGTGGGCCTGGCCTCCGAGAGACGGCGGCGGGAGATTCGATTTGTGTTTTGCTCTGATTTTCAAGACTAGTTTTGATTCATCCTTTTCACGCAATTAAAGCAAGAAATGTGGATTGTCGCGCTGTCTCCTGCCTGTTTCTTTGTTACGTCTGAGCCGCGTAACAAAAGGCTGGAAGTCCTTTTGAAAAGAAAAAAAAATCACAAAAGAATTAACGCAATGAACTACCCCAGTTATTGAGTAACATTCCAAACACACAGTTATAGGATAATCAAATATACTTTACTTCATTAACTGTTTCTATTGCAGTAAAAATGACCTTGCCATTGAATTAAAGGTTGTCGAGCAAAGAGTTTGTTTGCTTTGTCAATACCCTCTAAACATTGGATGTCGGATAGACATGGAGATCATGTCTATATCGGGTCCGTTTGTTCAATTCTGGACATCTGTTCGACGTCTAACTAACTATTTGGATGTCAATCCATGACCCAACTTGGACCAATATGACCAATATGGACTTGGTCATATTGATGTTCAACATTTCACCTTTGAACTGGGTACATTTTTTGGACGTAATTTAGATTATGACAGTTGTAGGAAATGTATACATGATGTAATATTTTTTTTATGTATTATGTTTTTTTTGTTATTTTGCATTTTAAGTAATCAAGTAATTTTTTTATGCATGTATTTATTCATTCATCTGTTCATTTATTTGGAAATGCAGTTTCTGGGAAAAGTTCAGTATATAATTTCATGGTAGCCTGTAAACCTTTTTCCTAACTTAAATTGGATGCCATGCCAGCCGTTGTGGTGGGAATCCGTGGCCTACTTGTTAAGGAGTTGGACAAGTAACCGGAGGGTGGTCGGTTCGAATCCGAAAAAAAATGTGGACGGGGGAGTTGTAGTTCAGCACTCTCATATGTCCTCATCCAGGGATGAGGTGCCCTCGAGCAAGACACTTGAAACCCCCACCTGCTCCCCGGGCGCTGCACTGCGTCTGCCCACTGCTCCAGGTATGCCGGTGGGGCATGTTTTCACCAGCTCCCGGATGGGTCAAAGGCAGCGAAAGAATTTCCCCCAAACAGGGACAAAGGATACTTAACCTATTTTGCGGTCGATATGCTCGCGAGTGTCTGAGAGCCACTGATCTCAAACGAACCAGCCGAGGACAGCTCCCTATCAAGGGCGGTTTTCAAAGTGAGCCAGTTTACATGCACAGCTTAATACTATTGCTTCACGATTAATCTAATCGCGATATCGGCCTTTGCGTTTGTATAACCACAAAAGGATGTGATTTAATTAAATAAAAATGCAAAAAGGTAATAAAGATTAGATATAGAGCTAGCAAGTGTTGTACGCTTTCTTATTTAGATAACTGTTCTGCTGTTGGTGTTGTGCCGCATAGCACTTCGGTTCTTTGACGTCTCTGGTATTTCCACATCAAGATTGTAGTTGGGTTTATCTTGAGCCCTGCTGCCCGCCGTGTTCCGGCGCATAAAACGTTGTAGGCCTACTCGTCTCGTGTTTCCACAACGAGAATCGTAGTGGGGGTTATCTCAGCCATGGTTGAGACGGAATTGGGGGAAAGGAACTTTAGCGTTGACTCCCTGAAGTACATAAACCAAGCCATGGAGGAGAAAGGGATTGTTGCCTGCGATTGTCTCCCGCTTGAGCTCCGCTTCCCACTGTCCGCTGCCTCGGCAACGAGGCTCTGGTGGGAGACAATCGGGGGCAACAATCCCTTTCTCCTCCATGTCGTGGTTCAGTCTACTTCAGATTGATTGACATGGAAGAACCAGAAACGTCGGAGAACTCGACTCAGTCTTTTGAGATTCATGATATTGTCTGGGGGCGCACACAGCTTTTGGCCGTGATAATATATATGATATGATATAGATATATAATATGATATTATTTAGATATAGGCTCCGGGCTCCCGCCGGAGCCGCTAGAGGGTTCTAGAATATTTGCAGAACACAGAACAAGGCTGTGTGCGCTTGGCCATTTCGATACATCCACTGTAAACAGAGCGCATGCTACAGTGGCCGTAAACTGCTCAGGGCCACACCCCCACCCTCCTCCTTGACCCGCCTCTCTCCTCCTTTGCATTTAAGCTACAGACACCGAAACGGCGCGTTTGGGGAAAGCTCAATGTGTGACTGGCTTGTAGTGGCCGTAGTTTTGCACCACGGCAGAATTTCGGGAACGTCTTCAAATACTGTGTTAGGGGCCCACTAATATCTATATTAAAGCATCCATGAAGAAGCATTCCATGGGACCTTCAATTTTGTAAAATATTGTTATTTTGAAAACCGTACTGTACACATTTTTTCTTTTTGTATTTTATTATGCTAGTTGAAGTTTCTATGTTTGAGTTGAGAAAATTACAAGCAATCTGAGTGCATTTTCCTTTATATCCAAGCAAGCAGACTCATGACACGATTTGTTTATCATAACGCAATCGCCAATCGCAATATTGTCCATAATAATGTCAATATGACTTTTACACCAAATCGTGCAGCACTACTTAATACGATTAAAACCATAGTTCAACTATGCTCCTCAATTGGACAACTGTAATTGTCAGTTCACTTTGGGTCCATATAATTTCTCAAAAGCTCAATTGCAATAAATCGCTGTTTCTAGTTTTCTGACGGCAACAACCATAAACATATCAATAAAATAAATATATTTTAAAAGTAGCATAAAAAGACGTCTAAAATTAGTCTAAATTTGATAATACGTCCACAAACGACCACATTTGGACTAAATAGCCCTTACACAGAGGTCCCACGGACGTCAACATCAGACGATTGGTAGACGTAGAAAAAAACACGTTGCCTGGTGTTCAAAACAACCCCTTCAGTGGACCGAAATTTGACGACCAATAATGACAAAGAAAAGACGTCCCTCCGACAACACATTGCGCAGTGCGTAGACTTCTAAATACATTCATTCACACAATTACTAAAATGATGATTGCACATTTTGGTGGATTAGCTCAGTTGTAGATTGACACATAGAAGGCTTGATTTGGATTATGAGTGGCTGAAAGTGGTATCCGAATGTGCAGCAACATATTCAACCTCATGATGCACTTCAGCCTTTTTTTGTTTGACAAATTGTTCAGTATTGCATCCACCTGCCCATTTTGAACAATGGCACAAAGAATGTCGCTTGTTTATATGAAATTAGTTGACAATACAAAATTGAATGATGAACACTAAATGATCTATAGATTACATCAGTGACCCCTTTAAATCTTAATTGTTTGGGACGAAGCTTTTTGACACTAAAATGGAAGAAGTCTTCTGAAAACAGAATTGCATTGAGTTCCTGCTGCTTAGGGCTGCCAAGACAATGTGAATAAAAAAAAAACATTCAAAGCCTTGAAACTAATTCGAGGCACATTATATCCCTCATCAGGAATAATCTGTGAATATGAAACCAATTATACCCGAACAATCCCTTTTTCCCTTGACCAAATCTCTGAAATCCCACTGAAAAACACTCAGGACTTATTAGACACGTGCATCAAAGCGCCAAGAGCCCTCCCTTCACCAGATTCCAACCAACCGACCCCTCTCTCATTGGAGGGCGTAGGGTACAAGATTAGCTGGTGTAAACCAGGAAAGGCCGGACGACATCCCCCATAGAGTGCGGAAAACCTGCACATTGGAAATCTAACCCGATCTTCACCGGCTCTTCTATGAATCCTATAAGCCTACCACAACACCAACCCTCTGGAATATCGCAACATTAATTCCAGTGCCTGAAAAACCCTGACCCACAGAATTCAACTATCACCGCCCCATTGCCCAACCTCTGATGAATGCATGGATGCAATAGGGCCTTGGCTCAAACATCAGAACTCTTTAGAGTGGGATACCCATTACCTCCTCACTGACATTTTGGGGGGAAGTACGAGAAAAACCACCCCGCAGTTATAGTGATAACCGATGAACTTCTGAGGATCTGATATATTTACAATGATATTTATAGTTAGAAAACTAAATATGCAGTATTAAAAAATACAGAGAAAAATACTATTAAGGGAAAGCAAAAGCCCAAAAAAGGAAAAAGGGTTTTAGGAGTATTTTTTTGGAGAGAGGAGAACTTTAGCCAATGAGGGCAAAAGGGGAGGAGCCCGGGCCCATGAGACCCCCTCCCGTCTGCTGCTGAGGCTGTATCTAGGGATGATGAAAATGTACTGTCAGAGTGAGACATAAAATTTCCCAATACATCACCCTTAAGAGAGGGAGAGAAAGACGCATAGGGCTAGAATTACATAAAGATAAAGGAGCTATAGTCAAGCTCTCTAACATCACTTGGACATCAAACAATGGACTCTAACATGACTATTGTGAGACCAGCATTCTTCATTATCAGGGGCTTTTCAGGCACCCCTCATATTGACTACTACTATTTCTTTTTACTGGTACTGTACATCATGTCAGTGGTGGAAAACGGGATGGTGATGGCCTTGATCTGCTTAGACCAGAGTCTCAAGACTCCAAAGTATATTGCTGTGTTCAACTTGGGGTTTGTAGATGTGGTTGGCAGCTCCGCACTGGTGCCCAAGGTTTTCGACACGTTCTGGTTTGGCCACAAGAAAATCACTTACAGCAACTGCTTAACCTATGAGTTTTTTAATTTCTTGACCCTCACCATGCAGTCTCTTAATCTGGTTGTACTCTCCTTCGACAGGCTAGTGGCAATCACCTTTCCATTACGTTATCAGATCATTGTGAGTCTGAAGACCATGCTCTCACTGGTAGCTGCTTGCTGGATTATTGCCATCCTTGTCAACTTGATAGCTGTAGGGCTTCTAACACGACTGTCCTTCTGCAGGTCTGTTGTTATCAACAGCTATTTCTGTGACCATGGGCCGCTCTATCGACTAGCCTGCAATGACTATCAGCCAAATGATATCATTTCCATAGTGCTACCAGTTTTAATTATTTGGGCTCCATTGTTCTTTATCTTGATTTCTTACATGTGCATTGGTGCAGCTTTGGCTAAAATTTCTGGAGGACAGGATAGGATGAAGGCTTTTAAAACATGCAGTGCTCATATAATGTTGGTGATTATTTATTACTTACCTATTCTAGTCACTTTTAGTGTTGCCGCTAAAATGCCTCGCAATGCAAGGATAATTTGTCTTTCTCTTGCAGCAGTCATACCTCCAGCGTTGAACCCATTAATTTATGTTCTACAGACTCAGGAAATCAAACTGTCTCTGAAAAAGGTGTTCAAAAGAATGAAGCAATCAAAAATTGGATTGAAGTAGAATATCAATACGTGACATTTAATTTCATATATTGTGTTGAAGTGTACATTTTTTGTTAGGCAAAACATTTGTAATAGTCAGCACAATCTGTACATTTTTGGTATTAAAACCTTTTTCTTTTGTAACTGAAGAATAATAACTCTTAGCCCATTTAATTCTGAGAAATTAATGCATTGTATTTGTGTGATCTATGTCTATGTGAAAAAAAGTTAAAATGAGGGTCCTAAATGAGCTCATCATTGTTGTTGTCATCAGCTATTCATGTGTCTATGGGCTGCTTTGTGGAATTGCATGTAATAACATTCAGGCTGATTATACACTTGCCAACTTTTACAACTGTTATTCTTCGAGTTCCATTGCTGATTACCTTGATCACTTACATGTGCATTGCCGCAGCTTTGGCTAAGATAGCCTAAACTCGGGATAGAATTAAGACTTTTAAAAAATGCAGTGCTCAAATTATGTTGGTGGCCATGTGTTACTAACCTTTTCTAATCACTTTCACATTACATGCTAAAATCCCAACAAATGTCAGCATAATTAATGTCTCTTGCTGCTGTTCTCTACCTACAGCGTTTTATTTATTTGTTTTACACACTCTTTTACAGACAAGAAATTAAACAGTCTCTCAAAGAAATGTTCACAAGAATTAAACAATCATAATCTGTCATTAAAGGAGACATAGGTGTTTTCCAACAAGTAAACATAGTATATGAGTTCCAGAACACAGGTTTTCGAAGCTGTTTGCTGGAAAAAGCTTTTCGGAAAAACAAATCTCACCTACCCCTATTGCCCTCTGTTTCTGGTGTCTAGCTGTAATGTAAATGAGCTGCCCATTGCATACAAATGAGCTGTCAGAGTGAACCACAGCATGGCGGAGAAGTGATTGTTGCCGTTTGCGGACTCCCGGACTTCTATATCTATATAATATAATGATAATAATATAATATCTAATATCTCGGCCAAAAGCTAAGTGCGCCTTGGGTAGATATTATGAATCATAAAGACGTCTCTGGTACATCCACAACAAGTAAAGACGCGTAGTGGGGGTTATCTCTGCCATGGTTGAGAAGAACTGCTGCTTCTGAAGTGCGGGAACATCTCCTGGATCTATACAGAAACTCTTACAGAAATGCCCAAATTATTCATTCATTATCATTACATTTTGCACATTGAATACCTCTTGTTTGCATTAAATCAGGCTTGTGTTCAAAATATTTAAAAATAACCGAGGAGCTGTAGTAATGTGTAAACAAAGTGAAATATAGAGGTCTGTTATTATTTTAAATGAAAATAGTTATGTGTTACTGTGTATAATCTATTGTCGGAAGTTCGTACACACAATATCTTTTGTCTATCCTAATCTTATGTAAGGCTTTAAGTCTTTCTGAAAAGATAAATAAATCTCGAACAATAAACGCAATGAACTACCTCAGTTAGTGAGTAACATTACAAACACACTGTTATAGGATAATCAAATATAGGCCTACTTTACCACATTAACTGTTATTCGCAGAAATATTGGCCTCGCCACTGAATTGAAGGTTGCCGAGCAAAGAGTTTGTTTGCTTAGTCAATAGACTTCTTAATAGATTAAATCACACATTAACTCAAAATGATGCCTTGAAACAAATGATTCCCGAAATATTTCCCATTAGATCGACATGCCACTATGCCGACGGTTCAATGTTCCGAAAACGGAACCCATTGGTCCGAAGGTCCGTTCGTCCGACTTTTCAAAAAGGAGGCGCATTAGGCCGACGGTTCAATATGCCGAATAGGCCTACATATAAGGCGCAATTCCACATGTGTGATTATGAAACCAAAAATAAAAGACGATGTAGGCTAAGTTCCAGCAGTGCACTTTACCAAGCCAGACTGTTGCTGTGGGCTTGAACTGTCACAAGAGGTGAATTTATGAAGCGCATGTTATACAAGGACTAATACTTTTCCCATAAAGAAGTCAAATGGTGAATGAAAAACAAATACAATTTTTATCTTTAGTAGCTGTGTGTGGGCCTATATGGGTTGTTTACTGTGTTTGCAATGGGCTTTTAGCCTAAATAATTTCGCTGGTATTGCTTTAGTCAAACTTATACCTCATACCGTGTACTTAGTCAAGGGTGTGTGTGTGTTCGTGTGTTCGTGCCCGTGTTGAGAATTAGACCTCCGCTCTCTGTCCATGGGGCTGAAACACTGTCGAAATGAAGCGAAGCGTTGTCACTTTGCTCTCCAATATTCATCGTGAACGTGATATGTAGGCCTCGGTTGTATTTTGGAGAGAGAGGGAGCGAGAGAGAGCGAGAGAGAGCGAGAGCGCAAGCGAGGAATAAAACTCTTGTAGGCCTAGGCCTATTCGGCATATTGAACCGTCGGCCTAATGCGCCTCCTTTTTGAAAAGTCGGACAAACTGACCTTCAGACCAAAGGGTTCCGTTTTCGGAACATTGAAGCGTCAGCATAGTGGCATGTTGATCTAATGGGAAATATTTCGAACCATTGAGACGTCGGAACAATGAGGTGTCGGAATTACGGACGGGCAGGCCCCCTCAGGACATGTGCGTCAAAGCACCGAGAGCCATCCCTTCACCAGATTCCATCCAACCGGCCCCTCTCTCATTGGAGGGCGTAGGGCGTCAGATTAGCCGGTGTTAACTAGGAAAGGCCTGACGGCATCCGTCAAAGGGTGCGGAAAACATGCGCGTTGGAACTCTTCACCGGCTCTTCTGCTAATCCTAAAAGCCTACCACAACATCAAGCCTTGGCTCAAACAACAGAACCCTTTAGAGTGGCATACCCATTCCCTCCTGAGCAGGGCCGTCACAGACATTTTCGGGGGCAGTATGAGAACAAACACCCCCCGGTTATAATGATAACCGATGAAATTAGATCTGATATATTTACAATATTTATAGTTCAAAAACTAAATAAGCAGTACTAAAAAATATAACAAAATTACTGTTATGAAAAAGCAAAAGCCCAAAAAAGGACAAAGGTTTTTAGGAGGTTAAAATTTAGAGGGCAAAGGGGCAGGAGCCTGGGCCCCTGAGACCCTCTGCCGTCTGCTGCTGAGGCTGTATCTGGGGATGATGACAATGTACTGTCAGAGTGAGACATAAAGCTGCCCTACACATCACCCTGAAAAGAGGGAGAGAAAGAGACACAGAGACATCAACACATAAATGAGAGGAGCTATAGTCAAGCTATCTAACATCAATCAAACAATGGACTCTAACATGACTATTGTGAGACCAGCATATTTCATTATCGGGGGCTTTTCAAGCACCCCTCATATTGACTACTACTATTTCTTTTTACTGGTGCTGTACACCATGTCAGTGGTGGAAAACGGGTTAGTGATGGCCTTGATCTGCTTAGACCAGAGTCTCAAGACTCCAAAGTATATTGCTGTGTTTAACTTGGCGTTTGTAGATGTACTCGGAAACTCTGCCCTGGTGCCCAAGGTTATCGACACGTTCTGGTTCAACAACAATTACATCTCGTACAGCAACTGCTTAACCTATGAGTTTTTTAATTTCCTGACCCTCACCATGCAGTCTCTTAATCTGGTTGTACTCTCCTTCGACAGGCTAGTGGCAATCACATTTCCATTGCGTTATCAGATCATTGTGAGTATGAAGAACATCTTCTCACTGGTGGCCTCTGTCTGGATTTTTGCCATTCTTGTGAACTTGATAGCTGTAGGGCTCCTAACACGGTTGTCCTTCTGCAGGTCTGCTATTATCAACAGCTATTTCTGTGACCATGGGCCGCTCTATCGACTAGCCTGCAATGACAATCAGCCCAATGTTATACTTGGCATATTGTTAATAACTGTTATTCTTTGGGTTCCATTGCTGTTTATCTTGATCACTTACATGTGCATTGGCGCAGCTTTGGCCAAAATAGCCAAAGCCAAGGATAGAATGAAGGCTTTTAAAACATGCAGTGCTCATATAATGTTGGTGACTATTTATTACTTACCTATTTTAGTCACCTTCTCTTTTGCCGCTAAAATGCCTCGCAATACACGGATCATTAACATGTCTCTTACTGCTGTCCTACCTCCAGCGTTGAACCCACTCATTTATGTTTTACAGACTGAGGAAATCAAACAGTCCCTGAAAAAGGTTTTCAAAAGAATTAGGCAATTAAGAATTGCTGTGTAATAGAATATCAAAAGAGATATTCAAATTAAGATAACGTTATGTAGTGTCTTGTCTTGTCTTGCTAATTGCCTTTCATTTCCACCTGTTGTCTATTCCAGTTGCAGAACAGTATGTGAAATTGATTGTCAATCAGTGTTGCTTCCTAAGTGGACAGTTTGATTTCACAGAAGTGTGATTGACTTGGAGTTACATTGTGTTGTTTAAGTGTTCCCTTTATTTTTTTGAGCAGTGTATATAGAAGTATGTAAATGTTATCAATTACTTCAACACGAATTTCATTACATTTATTTTAGTTAAACTATCGCTCCTTTCTGAGGGTATTTTAATTGTTATGGAAAACATCTGTCATCGTTGTTTTTTAGTATTAAAAAACACTTATTTGTGATACAGATGCCCCGACCCACCAGTAAGAGTCTCTGATGCAGCGACCAGGCGCAAACCATTATATGCCTGCCTTATCCATAAACAATTTTTTAATAGACAGTAACATTGTTACATTCTAACAACATGACTGTGATATACTGTGTAAGTTTCAAGTCAATAAAAACTTAAAGATGAGCTTGTTCATCGTCTGTTAACAGTATGCAATAAGCATAAAACATATATTTATTTTTGGAAGATTCATTTCTAAATCTCTGTGGCCCGGTGGTTGAGAACCCCTGATCTACATGAGAAAACCGTTTAAAGTTGATCTTAAATTTCTATGGTTGTGCTGAACATGGTGTGAGCTCATCATTCAAGTCATTCAAACTTCTACCGCAATACTTGCTATCTATGAAGGTATATTTGGTGCAAAAGTCCTGAGCAGTTGTGACAGTGAATTTGTACCTGTAGCAAAAGAGTCACAAATGTGTATCAGTAAAGTTGAAGTCACAGAGTAGGAGTTGCACACCTGTAGAATTTTTTTGTGTCTCACAAATACAACTCAACAGTTACACCTTCTCAAATCCTCTGTTACAAGTGCACAAATCCTCTGTTACAAGTCACAAATTAAGACATTCCTGCTCTCACATGTTTTGCTCCAATTATTGCAGTAAAAATGGTGCAAAACACATTTGCACACCTGTATCAAAGAATGTGAAGACGTGGACAAAATTTGAACATCTGTAAATCAATATTTGAATTCATGTAATGAGAGTTGCGCACCTGTACAATATTTTCTCACAAATAGATTTTTTTTTTCTTGGATATTTTTCCAGCACACACACAAGTCAGTAACTACAAGTGCTCGAATCTGCTGCTGCGGGTCACAAATGCCGTTCTCCTCTTTCAAATCACAAGTCTCCCGCGCTCTGACTTTTGCACCAAATATCTCAGTATAGGTGGTGCAAAAGAGATTTGTGTACTTGCAAACGGGATTCGTATCTGTAGAGAATGGGGCGGGCTTTGTTCGGGATCAGAGAACCCCAATTGGCCAGTTCTTCTTCTTTGAGTCGTAATGGTGGTAGACAAAGTTGCTTATATGCCATTGCCGCCACCTATTGGACTGGAGCGTGGAGCCGACCGTGGCATCTTAACAGCACAACATTGCTGTTAAGATGCCACGGTCGGCAATAGGTGGCGGCAATGGCATATAAGCAACTTTGTCTACCACCATTACGACTCAAAGAAGAAGAAGAACTGGCCAATTGGGGTTCTCTGATCCCGAACAAAGCACGCCCCATTCTCTACAGATACGAATCCCGTTTGCAAGTACACAAATCTCTTTTGCACCACCTATACTGAGATATTTGGTGCAATAAGTCAGAGCGCGTGATTTGAAAGAGAACGGCATTTGTGACCCGCAGCAGCAGATTCGAGCACTTGTAGTTACTGACTTGTGTGTGTGCTGGAAAAATATCCAAGAAAAAAAAAATCTATTTGTGAGAAAATATTGTACAGGTGCGCAACTCTCATTACATGAATTCAAATATTTATTTACAGATGTTCAAATTTTGTCCACGTCTTCACATTCTTTGATAGAGGTGTGCAAATGTGTTTTGCACCATTTTTACTGCAATAATTGGAGCAAAACATGAGAGAGCAGGAATGTCTTAATTTGTGACTTGTAACAGAGGATTTGTGCACTTGTAACAGAGGATTTGAGAAGGTGTAACTGTTGAGTTGTATTTGTGAGACACAAAAAAATTCTACAGGTGTGCAACTCCTACTCTGTGACTTCAACTTTACTGATACACATTTGTGACTCTTTTGCTACAGGTACAAATTCACTGTCACAACTGCTCAGGACTTTTGCACCAAATATACCTTCATAGCTATCTGTTACATAAGAAAAAAACATTGTATCCGGGACATCTACTTTCTCATTAGTTTATTGACGGTTTGTAAACCAATGTTAAAAGATGCATGCTGCTAACTACTAAACATCAAATAATGAATAAGATCAAGTTACTGAAGATGAGTTTCAAGAGATCTCAAGATAATATCTATCTATAAGATAATAAATAAGATAATAGCCTACATCATTATCGATAACATATCTTTCCATGAAATAAATCTATATTCTTTACAAATATGTGAAACCTGCAAATGAACAGGTAGATGATCCAAAAGGAAATGGTTTAATTGTCATCTTATCTAACCGTACCTTCATGTGATGACTGTTTGAGCTTCAAATCACTCTATGAACTCTGTCCATGTGACACACTTAATATTCATGCATTTGCAGTTGCCTGCTTAGATACAGTATATCAATACATTGGCAGAGGTTTTCATTTACTTGGCCCTGTTTTTGATTGATTTTGCATATCCTCATCCGCTTATACGGGGTCGGGTCGCGGGGGCAGCAGCTCAAGCAGGGGGCCCCAGACTTCCCTTTCCCGAGCCACATTGACCAGCTCTGACGGGGGGATCCCGAGGCGTTCCCAGGCCAGTGTTGAGATATAATCTCTCCACCTAGTCCTGGGTCTTCCCCGAGGTCTCCTCCCCACTGGTCGTGCCTGGAACACCTCCAAAGGGAGGCGCCCAGTGGGCATCCTTACCAGATGCCCGAACCACCTCAACTGACTCCTTTCTAAGCAAAGGAGCAGCGGCTCTAATCCGAGCTCCTCACGGATGACTGAACTTCTCACCCTATCCCTAAGGGAGAAGCCAGCCACCCTCCTGAGAAAACTCATCTCGGCCGCTTGTACCCGTGATCTCGTCCTTTCGGTCATCACCCATCCCTCATGCCCATAGGTGAGGATAGGAACGAAGATTTTGCGTATCCAATGTGTATTTTTTAGATTTGAAACAGGATGATATATTATTTTGATACCTTCCAAAACACAAATTATCGAAGTTAAGTGATAAACAGTTGCATTGTGTTAACGTATACTATATTGGAAGTTGGTGCAGACATTATACTTATCTTAGGCACAATAGTCTTTCTTAACAGAATCAATCTAGATATTCTCCTGGGATGACAAAGGCATGACCCGTCCTACTCTGCCTCTTAGGTTTTTGTCTTAGGTTTTGTCGAGGGTGAGGAAAAAGGTTGTTAAGGTAAAAAGTAGTTGTTTCCTAAAACCTACCAAGTAGTTGTGTTGCCTAAACCATTCATCCACAACGACCTAAACCTTCCCGAAGCGTTGTGCTGCTTGAACTAATTGGTAAATAAAAAAAGTACACTAAGTCGAAAATTTGAAATAAAAGAGTTTATCCATCCAGCCAATGCATGGATGGAACAGGGCCTTGGCTCAGACATCAGATCTCTTTAGAGGGGGATGCCCATGGGAATCCCTCCTGAGCAGGGCTGTGCACAGGCATAATGGGGGGAAATACGAGGACAACAACCACCCGGTTATAAGCATGGAAGTAATATGATTTCAGTTCAATTGGATATATATACAATGGTACTGATATAAACAAAATAATCGGCCGTAGTAAAAATAACAATTAAAACTATTATGAAAAAGTAAAAACTGTTTTAATGGTTTTTTCCTGGGAAAGAGGAGATCTTCAGCCAATTAGAGCATAGGGGCCAGAGCCCGGGCCCCTGAAGGCCCCCTCCTCTCTGCTCCTGAGGCTGTATCTGGGGATGATGACAATGTACTGTCAGGGTGAGACATAAAGCTGCCCCACACATCACCCTGAAGAGAAGGAGAGGGAGAGACATAGAGATTGAAATACATACGCTCTCTAACATCACTTGGACATCAAAAAATGGAGTCTAACATCACTATTGTGAGACCAGCATACTTCATTATCAGTGGCTTTTCAGGCATCCCTCATATTGACTACTACTATTTATTTTTACTGGTGCTCTACATCATGTCAGTGGTGGAAAACGGGGTAGTGATGGCCTTGATCTGCTTAGACCAGAGTCTCAAGACTCCAAAGTATATTGCTGTGTTTAACTTGGCGTTTGTAGACATGGTTGGCAGTTCCTCCCTGGTGCCCAAGGTTATCGACACGTTCTGGTTCGACCACAAGTACATCTCGTACAGCAACTGCTTAACCTATTTGTTTTTTTATTATGTGATCCTCATCATGCAGTCTCTTAATCTGGCTTTACTCTCCTTTGACAGGCTAATAGCGATCACCTTTCCATTACGTTATCAGACCATTGTGAGCCTGAAGATCATGTTCTCACTGGTGGCTGTTAGCTGGATTATCTCCATTTCTGACATGTTAGTAGCTGTAGGGTTTCTAATCCGGCTGTCCTTCTGCAGGTCTGTTGTTATCCACAGCTATTTCTGTGACTATGGGCCACTCTATGAACTTGCCTGCAATGATTATCGGCCCAATGATATCATTTCCACAGTGATACCAGTTTTTATTATTTGGGCTCCATTGCTCTTTATCTTGATATCTTACTTGTGCATTGGTGCAGCTTTGGCTAAAATAGCTGGAGTGCAGGATCGGATGAAGGCTTTTAAAACTTGCAGTGCCCATATAATGTTGGTAATTATTTTTTACTTACCTATTCTAATCACTTTTAATGTTGCCGATAAAATGCCTCGCAATGCAGGGATAATTTGTCTTTCTCTTGCAGCAGTCATACCTCCAGCGTTGAACCCATTAATTTATGTTCTACAGACTCAGGAAATCAAACTGTCTCTGAAAAAGATGTTCAGCAGAATGAAGCAATCAAAAATTGCATTGAAGTAGAATATCAATATGTGATATTTCATTTCAGATATTGTGTTGAAATGTACATTTTTTGTCAGGCGAAACATTTGTAATGATAGTCAGCACAATTATCTGTGAATTCTTGGTGTTTAAACCTTTTTCTTCTGTGACTGAAGAATAATAACTCTGAACCCTTTTAATTCTGAGAAATGAATGCATTGGATTTTTCTGTAATCTATATGACAAAAAGTTAAAATCTGATCTTAAATGAGCTCATCATTGTTGTTGATATGTGTCCATGGGCTGCTTTGTCAAATTGCATGCAATAACACTCAGGCTGATAATACAATTGCAAGCTTGTTTGCAACTTTAATCCTTCGATTTCCATTGCTTCTGTTTATCTTGATCACTTACATGTGCATTGGCGCAGCTTTGGCTAAGATAGCCCAAACCCAGGATAGAATTAAGACTTTTAAAACCTGCAGTGCTCAAATGTCTGGGACAAAGTTATTTGACACTAAAATGGAAGAGTAAGGTACATGGATTTATATGGAGAAAGTTCTAAAATGGTTTGGTAAACTTCTAAAAACACAATTGCATTGAATTCCTGCTGCTTAGGGCTGCCAAGACAATGTGAATAAAAACAAACACATTCAAAGCCTTGAAACTAATACTAGCCACAGCGTATCCCTCATCAGGAATAATCTCAATCAATTTAGATATTCTCCTGGGATGACGAAGGCATGACCCGTCCTACTCTGTCTCTTAGGTTTTTGTCTTAGGTTTTGTCAAGGGTGAGGAAAAAGGTTGTTAAGGTAAAAAGTAGTTCCTAAAACCTACCAAGTAGTTGTGTTGCCTAAACCATTCATCCACAACGACTTAAACCTTCCCGAAGTTTTGTGTTGCTTGAACTAATTGGTAAATAAAAAATAAAAAATGCAAAGATTAAGTACACTTAAGTCGAAAATGAAAACGTGAAATGAAGTCTATCCATCCAGCCAATGCATGGATGGAACAGGGCCTTGGCTCAGACATCAGATCTCTTTAGAGGGGGATGCCCATGGGAATCCCTCCTGAGCAGGGCTGTGCACAGACATAATGGGGGGAAATACGAGGACAACAACCACCTGGTTATAAGCATGGAAGTAATATGATGATTCAGTTCAATTGGATATTTTTACAATGGTACTGATATAAACAAAATAATCGGCCGTAGTAAAGATAACAATTAACAATTAACTGTTTTAATGGTGTTTTCCTGGGAAAGAGGAGATCTTTAGCCAATTAGAGCATAGGGGCCAGAGCCCGGGCCCCTGAAGGCCCCCTCCTCTCTGCTCCTGAGGCTGTATCTGGGGATGATGACAATGTACTGTCAGGGTGAGACATAAAGCTGCCCCACACATCACCCTGAACAGAGGGAGAGGGAGAGAAAGAGACAGAGATTGAATACATACATACATAGCGAGAGGAGCTGGTCAAGCTCTCTAACATCAATCAAACAATGGACTCTAACAGGACTATTGTGACACCAGCCTACTTTATTATCAGTGGCTTTTCAGGCATCCCTCATGTCAACTACTACTACTTCTTTTTACTGGTACTATACATCATGTCAGTGGTGGAAAACGGGGTAGTGATGGCCTTGATCTGCTTCGATCAGAGTCTCAAGACTCCAAAGTATATTGCTGTGTTTAACTTGGCGTTTGTAGATGTGCTCGGCAACTCTGCCCTGGTGCCCAAGGTTATCGACACGTTCTGGTTCAACAACAAGTACATCTCGTACAGCAACTGCTTAACCTATTTGTTTTTTTATTGCCTGAACCTCCTCATGCAGTCTCTCAATCTGGCTTTACTCTCCTTTGACAGGCTAATAGCGATCACCTTTCCATTCCGTTATCATATCATTGTCAGTCTGAAGACCATGTCCTCACTGGTGGCAACTTGCTGGATTATCGCCATCCTTGTCAGCTTCGTACTTGTAGGGTTTCTAACACGACTGTCCTACTGCAGGTCTGTTGTTATCAACAGCTATATCTGTGACCATGGGCCGCTCTATCGACTCGCCTGCAATGACAATCGGCCTAATTTTATTATTGCCAAAGTGTTACCAGCTTTGATTCTTTGGGTTCCATTGATGTTTGTCTTGATCACTTACACGTGCATTGGCTCTACTTTGTCTAAAATAGCTGGAGCCCAGGATAGAATAAAGGCTTTCAAAACATGTAGTGCTCACATAATGTTGGTGGCTATTTATTACTTACCTATTCTAGTCACTTTCACATTTGACACTCAAATGCCTCGCAATGCAAGGATCATCAGTCTTTCTCTTGCAGCTGTCCTACCTCCAGCGTTGAACCCGCTCATTTATGTTCTGCAGACTAAGGAAATCAAACAATCTCTGAAAAAGGTGCTTGCAAGATTGAAGCATTCAAAAGTTGCTGTGAAATAGATTATCCATATGTGATGTTAAATTCAAGATATTGTGTTGTAGTGTCAATTCTTAGATTGGTTCATTGTTAAATGTTTGAATTATGTTATCGACTTCGACAATATTAATTGTTCCTGGTTATATATATCACTACCATCTGAGGGAATTATTGTGTTTGGCAAAGCATTTTTCACTGTAATCGGAACAATAATACAGGTTTTTGATTTGGGAACAAACACTAAGAATTGTGTTCTCAGTGATTTTTTATTTTGTAACTGAAGACACTTTCTCAACCCATTTAGTTTTGAGAATGAAATCCATTGTATTCTTGTACGATATGACCAAAAATTTAAATATGATTTATTTTAAATGATGCAGTCTATTCTAATGCTAAACATGGTGTGAGCTAATCATTAGTCATTCAAATTTTGACAGTAATACCATGCTCACTGTTCTATGTGTTCCAGAGATGATTATCAGGATACCTCCATCACATCTGTCATCTTTTCATGTATCAACATCAGCATTCTTTATGAATACAAATATATGGACCGTTTAAATGAAAAGGTTGATGATCCAAAAGGATATTGTTTAATTGTCATATTTTCTAACCGTACCTCCATGTTTTAGCTTCAGGTCACTTTATGAATCCTCTATCTATCCATGTGCCAGCTTTAATATTCATGCACTTTGCAAATGCAGGCATAGAAATATCATTGGCGGAGGTGTTCATGGATAGGGTTCTTTACTTGGCTCTGGGTAAATACCATTTTGCATATTCAATGTGTTTAGTTTACATTTAAAACAGGATGGTACATATTCTGTTAAAGTAATATTGTGCAAAATACAAATAAACCAAATAAATAAAAACAATACTTTACTTGATTTTTAATTGTGTATCAGAAGTTGGTACACACAATATCCTTATCTTAGGCACAATAGTCTTTCTTAACAGAATCAATTTAGGCATGACCAAGGCATGACCCGTCCTACTCTGCCTCTGTCTGTCTGAAGGTACGGCCCCACCGAACGCGTTACGCGCGTTAGATTACGCCCGCGCGCCTAACCCGACGCTTGATCATTGTGTCACAAAAATGGTTCAACGTGCCGAACGTGCCTACGCAGCTAGATGAGCCCACCCAGCGGAGGTGTCTTGCTTCGCCCTTAAGGGGCTTATAATGACTGGTGACATTATCCTGCTTATTACATGGCTACTTGCTAAAACGAAAAAATAACTTCACATGGTGCGTCTTTTGATAATTTATTCGTTACCAGCATTCGTAGTGTTGATGAGTAGAGAAATAGTCCGCCAAAGACGTTGATGTCGCTTAGCAACCGAAGACGCTGGGGTTCACAAGTTACCAGAGTACTACCCATGCAAGTGAACGGAGCGTTCCACGGCATTGAGAAGACCCGTGTAATAAAGGCCTATAATATTTCTGTTTATGCCATAGATTTCTCAGATGAGGCCAATAGAGTTAACGATTAAAAAACCCCCACAAACGCTCGACCAAAGGCCCGGCCCGAGGATAGTGGTGGGAAATATCGGCCCGACCCGGCCCGCGGATCCGGCAGAGTCAGGTCTGGCTCGGCTCGGGCAGAGAATCTAAACTCTAGTGCATGACATCCTCCGTAGGCACTCACAGCTGGGTGAGTTTCACCACCTCCTCATCGTTTCAGCACACACTGAAACGATAACTTGGTCGTCCATGTTTTTTCTGCTTCTGTGCGTCCTCCGTCTCTCTGCCAGTGACATCGGGTCAAGCTCAACGCTGATTGGCTATTGAGGCTAAGTTCAATTTTTTTAACTCGTTGTGCGTAAAACGCGCGTAACGCATCTACGCGCCTCAACCAATAGTTCCCTATGCAAAAATGCGGATTTTCAACGCTTTTCATGAGGGGCAGTTAGGGCAGAACTGGAGGGGCAGTTAGGGCAGAACTGAGGGCAGTCAGGGGGTTAGGGCAGAACTGGAGGGGCAGTTAGGGCAGAACTGGAGGGGCAGATTTTCAACGATTTTCAACGCTTTCAACGCTTTTCAACTCGTTCAATGTGGCTGCACCTTTAGATTTTCGTGTTCTGCAGTCTTCGACCAATTAACTACAATGTCTTCCATTTGCAGTAGTTGTGAGGGCTGTGAGAAAATTTAGTTTAAAAAAGTATTTGTTGCTGAACCTAACCAAATAGTTGTGTTGCCTGAACCATTAATCCACCACGAACTTAACCTCACCAAGTCGTTGCTTGAGCCTAACCAAGTTCTAAATAATATCTAATTGAACTCCCGTCGGAGCAGGGCCTTGGCTCAGACATCAGAACCCTTAGAGCGGGATGCCCATATATCTAACCCTAACACACACACACACACACCACACACACACACACCACACACACACACACACACACACACACACACACACACACACACACACACACACACACACACACACACACACACACACACACTAACTAGGTAGAGATAGAACAGGTATAAATAACTTAATTGTGCTTCATCCAGTATCACTTAAAATAAAAATGGAGAACAGATCCTCGGGAAAACAATATATTTCTGAAAAAACATGAATTTACAAGAGACACTAGATTAATTTACATTATTTGCATTATTTATGCACATGGTTAATGTTCAGTTATTTTCGGAGTTGGCGGAGTCGTGCTGATGCTTATTGAGGTGTTCTTTCCTTGAGTTTTGAAAGCTTGTCATGCAGTCTTTGAAGGTCTGGAGTTGACTTTGGCACTTGCGCCAGTCCTGGTGCTCCGCCATGCATTCCTGGACAGCATAGTGAAGCTCGCCACAACCAGTGCGTGATATCATGCGGTCGATTGGGTCGTCCTCATCTTCACTTCGGCTGCGGTTGTGCGGTGGTGATGTGGTCGACATACTGGAAGGAGTAAATCAAATAAAAAGCTCAAATAAGATAAGATCAAATCATTTAATGTCAAAATATTCAATAAATAACATATATTTGAGAAGTAAGGATCAAAAAGTCTATCCCCTTTTCAGAATAATTATTATGAAAGTCTGTAATGCACTCTTTCAGTCGGATCTCATCTAAGTTAACCATATTGGACGTAAAAAACAGTTGTTGTTTTTTTTTACAAATTTCGACAACATCAACCGTACCTATTTGCATTGTTATTATTGTCGTTCTAATTATTGAACTGACACATTATATTATGGTAGCCCAAATAGATGAATGAAAGCAGTCAAATGAGATCACTAACACATGCACAACAGCGGCATGCAAGTGAAATGTCTGAAACGTAAGAATATTTCGCTGCCGACGCTGAACCATACTTTCTGCTATTGTCAACTCAAGGAATCTCGATCGTAGATTCCTCAAAAGCCTTTCAGATACGCCTCGAAATCATAACAGCGCTGGTAACCTTAAAGTTACAGGGGGACATATGAGAATGAAGGACTGACGGTGTTACATTGAAATAGGTCGTAGTATATAAATAATCGTTCTGGGACATCGTGTTAGCCTTCTATTAAAACAATTGTTGTTACTGTTGCATTTAATGAAATCAATATCTTAAAAGAGCTCAAATAAATTAGAATATACTATCATAGTTTTAAAAATGATAAAAAGTATATTTCTGACTTTTTTTAAAAAAAAAAGATTTGAAGCTATGGTACACATTTTATTTAAGAAGCATTTGTTGTCCAATTTGCTGAAATTATATCAACATACCAAGAGCATTCAACGCCTGCTAGCATAAGGAACCTCCTTGTAAAAGGGGCTTGTTATGACCCTTGAAAGACATTTCAAAATATACTCAAGTGACATCATAAGTGTAATGGATGAATGATGGACAGAAAAGTCAAGAGAATACCTGTAACAAATGGTAGACCTATCTATCCATCAGTCAACTGTGTGGACACTCAATCGAATGATGTCGCAAAGTCACAGGACATGGCGAATTTTGAAAGGGCTCATCACACTGACCCCTAGTGGTAAAATCACCTGACTTCAACTAACTTCTTAACTTTTACATGACCAGCAAATTCCAAAAGCAACATTTTAATTAGACTGGAATAGATATCTTGAAACTTAAAATGTAGTTAACCCTAACCATGGTAACACAAAAAAAATAGCCATTTTAAAGAGTCATTTTTTGTAGCATGGAAAAAAAGATAAATAATCTGAATTGCCTTATTATTTTACAGTGACAATGGTTCACCCCTTGGAATACTTCTGATTAGGGAACGTGTCTTTAATTGACATGCTCTAATAATCACAAAGGCGTTTTCATACATTATCTTTTCCTTTTCAAAATGTTATCTTCTCTGTAGGTAACACTGTAGTGCAACAGGTTTGTTTTTAATGACAGTAGTCTTAAAAATTACGTTACCAAACATTTGGAGTAATGAGGTCATGAGGTCATGAGAACCAACCCCGAAACGTGACCCCACTCTATTTACCATTTAACCTACCATTGAATTGGGTAGAGTTTCATCATAAGCATGTCACAATATTAACAGATAGAAAACTCAAGAAGTTTCATAGGCTTTACAAATGTATCAATAGTTGTGTTCTTAACTTTTGTTACCCAATTAGATGCAATTCAAATTAAATCAAACCCTGAAAAATGTAACGAAGATGATGCAATACAATTTACTTTTAATTGTCTTTATGATAATCAAGGGACCAACATTAAGGGACTTTATAATCCACAAATAAAATTCCATTCATCACGTAACATGTGGTTTTGTTTTTGGACGTCAACCCCAGAGACAACAATGTAACAGGTAATTAGGTCTGGCGAGACTGGCTCACTTGACTCCACAGATGTTGCAACAATTTCTGTACGGTATAGTGATGTAATGTTGACAAGAAAGAGTTCAAGATAAGTTTTCTCTCTACTTTTTATCATCATCAACTAGAAATGCACATTTTAATGGATAACATTTTGTATCGTCTATGATACCAACAAAACAGATCACTATTTTAACGTTTATTGCAATGAACAACTGCACTTACCTCAGGGTAAAATTAGCCGACATCTGGATTGGATATAAGAGTAAAGGATTTCCCACACTGTCTTATCAGTAGGAACAATAAATACATGCAACAATAATAACCCGTAAAAGAAACCAACATGTCTCTCTGTCTTTTTCTTCATATCTCTCTTTCCTTTCCCTTGTCTGTCGACATTGTGTGATTCATAGATGAGTCTTTCATCAATAAAATGTCTTGTTGCTGTTGACCACTTAATTGTTTGGCGAGTCTGAGCATTCCAGAGGATGAAGCCTTACGCATCAGTATGAGTATCGTCTGAATGTCATCTTCAGCTGTGGAACTGGATCTCTTCTCCAAACCATTGTTTTCCATTGGGACCCTCTATTATCATCTTATTGTCGGTAAATGAATCGTTATTTCATTAGTAATAGGTCCCAGGGCCTATGACAGGTGTTAAGACT
Source organism: Melanogrammus aeglefinus (assembly GCA_900291075.1). Lineage (NCBI taxonomy): Eukaryota > Metazoa > Chordata > Actinopteri > Gadiformes > Gadidae > Melanogrammus > Melanogrammus aeglefinus. Next base: position 243,838 of record OLKM01000588.1, read on the forward strand.
CCTCTAGGGGCAGACAGGTGTCTCTGAGGAAAGGAACAGTAGGTAGGATGTGATCCTGAACTGGAGAGCTATAAGGGGCCAGAAGGCCAAACTGGGTTTGCAGTAATGATAAGCATCAAAACACCTCTCCAATTCCTGGACTAAAGAGAAGTATCAGTATCACAAATATTTTCTTAAACATTCTTTCAATTAGCCACAAGTTGATGATGTGGCACCGAACCATGCAGAATGACAGTGAAGATATCAATGGTAATAAAATGTGAAATTAATGTTTTATACTTGAGTCAATTGAGCAAAATTATCCTTTTAATGGGGTGCCATGGCTTTGTTGTTTTTTAGGGATTTAATTTACCCATCATATAAACTAAAGCGGTCAAAATGTCTACTTTTATAATCTTAATTGTTTTGTAGTTATGTAATTCTACAGTTACATCACATGCATGTAAACATTTAACTGTCAAATGCGTCTCACTTTGAGGAGAGGAAAGTTAAATGATACAAACTTTGCATATATTCGTTTAGAACGAGATAGAAAATGGAAGAAAGTTAACTTCCTTATCATTGTCTACGTGAAGGAATGATACAACACATGAATGTGATAAAATGAAAGATTTAATTGATCTGTCATTACCATCAACACATGTTTTTGTTTTTGAGTCGTGCCAGGCGTCACCGGGACCACATTGCTCCAGGAGATTACACTGCTCTAATTAGGTCTTGGGAGACCTCCACTTGACTGATGTTTCGCATCATTTTCAACTCACTTTAGTAGGTGTATTGTTGAAGAGAAATAGAGTTATAGGTGCAGTATGTAGAACTTGCCAGAAATTTAAGATAATGTTGGCATGCAGATCCATTTCAACAGAACCTGCCATGTTTCTTCAGCAGAGCAGGGCGGACAAACAGCTCTAGAAAGGACATGTTTTAAATTCAATATATGTTCTGGCAAATCATCCAATCAACTTACACATTTAATTAGTTACCTTTCCCATTGTAGACTACTAACAATGGAATGGCGATCCAAAATCCTTACAGAGGGGGGATAGGGAATCCACAACATTACAGTCCAGTAATACAGTATACTAGAGTTATGTAAATATTCTGGACGGATGCAGCATTACAATGGCCAGGTAGAAGCAGTCACCCTACGCTTTAATATATATATAAATCTATAATAGTAATAATAATAATACATTTTATTTGTAGAACATTTGAACATCTCAAAGTGCTACAGAGTTTAAAAGAAAAGGGTTGTTATAACATATAATACATATACTGTAAAAGAGAAATTAGCAAAAGGCTTTTTTAAAAAGTATAAGTCTTAAGGTTTTGTTTAAAATCAGCTGTAGTCTGTGGGGCCTTCAGGTGGTCAGGTAGGGCGTTCCATAGTCTTGGGGCAGCAGCGGAGAAGGCCCAATCGCCCATGGTGCGAAGCTTGGTCTTAGGCGGTCTGAGGGTGTGTGTTGATGAACAGCGAAGGGTGCGTGAGGTGGTCTGGGGGGTGAGGAGCTCCTGGAGGTAGGGGGGCGGCATGTCCGTGGATGCACTGGTGGGTGAGTAGGGAGACTTTGTATTCAATTCTGAAGGTGGCAGGGAGCAAGTGAAGGGATTTGAGGATGAGGGTAATGTGTTCATCTTTGCACACCCTCATCAGGATCCTGGCAGCGCTGTTTTGAATGTACTGGAGCTTCTAGATGCTCTTGCCAGAGATCCCGATGAGGTGTACATTGCAGTAATCCAACCTGGAGGAGACAAAGGCGTGGACGAGCCTCTCTGCATCTGCCAGGGTGATTGTAGGCCGGAGTTTGGCAATGTTAACAACCAGGTTGGTGACAGATGTGGAAGGGGGTATGTTTTGGCCAGAGAAAGTGACATTGGTGATGTGGGAGGAGCGGAGCTGATGTGGTGTGCCGATGAGGATGGCTGCTGTTTTAGAGCTGTTTGATTGAAGAAGTATCTACTGTATGTATTTAGGAATGGTATGCGTGGTGTTAGGGCTGTTTCAAAGTCTGGGGCCAGTCCCATTCCGACCCTGACCTTGCCTTCAAGCTAAGGCCTACTCTGAGACAATTGAAGCCACAGAGCATCAAGTCCTCTGTTCACCATCAACTGTATAACTGTAAATCTTTTGAAAAACCACTGTTTCCCCTCGAGTCCCTCTGTTATGGGCTTATTGTCAGTGAATTAATAAGAGGCCTCATTAGCTCCCTGGGCATTTTGGAGGGAACAAGACTCCTCTACAGACACATATGTGTCTCTAGGCCCCTCTGACGCATGGTTCCCAGTAAATTACTGGGACAACATTGCAGGCACTAGTTCACTTCAGGCTTTATTCCTGTCTTCTCGATGAGATGTTCAACAGAGGTAATGACTCCCTGTGGTAACTACAGATCCCAGAGCACTGATCCCAAGAGTAGTGGTGCTGACCCTTGTGTCCAGGCCAAATGAACCCAACCTGGCCCCTCAGCCAGCATCACCACATGAACATAACTTAATGTGTTTTTGTGTGTGGGTGACGTCCCGAGACACAAGTGTACCATTTAATTAGGTCTGGCGGGACCTGCTGAACACAACCTTCACTGATGTTGCAAAACAATTTTGACAACTGTGATGTAATATTGACAGGAAATAGTTTTAAAGGAATGAACAACCAAAAATGTTTTTTTTGTACAGTTAAGTGTAATCTTTACTCGTGTTTGGATTCGGCAATGAAAATCTACTAGATTAAAAATCCGAATTAGCATATGAGACACCCAGAGGTTTGGACAGCCTACATGGCTCTCTTCTAAACAGAGGAAAGAATAACTGCAGCGCAACTACTTTGGAAAACACCAACATGTTGATGTGCTTTCTTTGTTGTTTTCCTCCGTGTCCATCATCATTGGTCACGTGACTAACCCTGCCATGCATCCCATAGGGTGCGGCTTCCGAACTTCACCTTTATTATGCACACTTCTTAGAGAAAAACTTGTGGTATAGCATCCACATATAATGACTTTGCTCCGGCTTTAACGCGTCAAGGGAGGTTCCCTTGCGTGAGGATGTCGTTAGTGAACTTCTCAGGGCAGAACGTGGTGGAGTTCACCATCACGGGCTTCGACCATCTACCCTACCACAAGCTGATGGGCACGGTGATTCTGCTGGCCTACTGCCTGGCCCTCTTCTGCTCCACAACCAACATCTGCGTCATCTCCACAGACAGGCGTCTGCACCGCCCCATGTACCTGCTGATCTGTAACCTGGCTCTGGTGGACATCATGTTCTCCACCAGCGCCAGTACCACCATGATCTCTGTTCTGCTGGCCGGAGACAAAACCATCTCCTACCACTCCTGCCTGTCCCGCGTTTACATCTACCACCTAGGAGACATCACGGAGTGTCTGGCCCTCTCTCTGATGGCAATGGACCGCACTGTGGCCATCAGCGAGCCCTTACGCTATGCCACCATCCTGACCAACCAGCGAGTGTTCATATTGATTGTGGTGTCCTGGCTTTTGGGGATTTGCCTAATGGCCACGTTGGTGTCTATTGCAGATCAGCTTCCGTACTGTCAGCCCGTGATCAAATACATATTCTGTGACTATGCAGCAATCATTAGGGCAGCCTGTGTAGATCCAGAACCATATTGGGTGTTGTCCAGTACCGGTGCTTTGTGGCTACTCGGTGGGCAATTTCCATTGATCCTATTTTCCTATGGGAAACTTGTCTTTACTGTGCTGAGGCTCCCAAGCACGGAAAAGGGAGGGCGAACATTCCGCACTGTCATCAGCCATTTCATCCCTGTTGTTTGTTACTATGCTCCGAAGCTGGTGTCAGTACTGTTAACCAGAGTGGGAGTTACGCTGAACTTAACAGAGAGAAACGCTTTGCTGATCATCTCTACGCTAGTGCCACCTCTCATTAATCCCACTGTTTACTGTCTGCAGAGCAAAGAGATCAGAGGCACTGTCTTACGGGTACTTAGGAGAAATCTTTTGTAATCGAAGGACTATTGTTTGGAACATCAGTATTGCTTTACCCAATATTACCTGAAGTCATAGTTTGAAAAAGCTTGGATCTCAGGTGTATCATTCTTTAGTCTTCCTCAACTACTGTTCATTTGTAAATATGGGTAAAAGAGGGAATAAGTGTACAGTGAATAACAATATTTATTCTGGATATTCATGCAACAAACTCACATCTTTTCTTTTAAATGTATTTATTTCTGATGCAAGTTCAGTGCTACACACCGCAGAGGTAGCTTTTACTGGGCTCCTCTGATACCAGGATACCGGGAGGTGGTGTTGAAAAACCGTTTATTGCAGAGTTTGAATGACAATTTTAAATGAAGCAGGTGATCCATGGCACCAAGTTGAAGTGACCCTGAGTGTTTATTGCCTTTCCAGAAATGTAAATGACAACAGTATGAGTTACACTTTCTGGTATGTGATACGATTTTTGCGGTTCAGATGATACATCTGTAAACTAAATCTTCATTCACTGGATATTGACAATGACAACATAACACTTCACATGTTTCTTATTCTTTTAAATGTCATTTTATAGATTTCTGAATGCAAAGTAATCAAGTGCTTGTGACCTACAACGTTCGCAATGATGATACGCGTACGTCGCTGTATCTGTGTGTGTGTGTGTCTACTAGATATCCTAGGATATATATCGTAGTAGGTATATAGTATATATACATACATCATTGCTTCCATGTTGTATTCAGAAGTGCACATGTGTTTACAAGCGGAAACGCAGTATTAAAAAGCGGAAGCAGAAGCGCATCCACTAGCAAGTCGTCAAAGTCCGAACAAGGAAGCACTCCAGCGAGCACTCTCCATAGGACGCGACTAGCAAGGACGCGTCCTAGCAAGGCTGCAGCCTTCACATTGGGAAACAGCCCCTGAGTGTGTCTGGAGATGGCTGGCTTAACCTGTGAATGTAGATTGCTCAATGCACAACAGGTGTGCAGCCTTACTCAGCGTCAATGTCTAATCTGTCTGGCTCGGGCCAGGTGAGGCTGCTTAAGACAGCCGTCATCCACACACACTCCACAATTACCTGTTGCCATAGTAGACTACAACCAGTAACAATGGAATACAGTATACAATCTCAACGCTACAAAATCAAAATAGTTCACACCCTCGATTAATCTAATATTTATAAAAATGCATGAATACACGCAAAACAGATAAATAATTAAAATTTCACAGTTATAATTCCAGGTTGTAATTGGAAGGAAGACCTTTTGCTAAAGTCCTTGTCTTGTACTTTATTGTCTCCTTATTCTGAGGTCAGGGTGGGGCTGGTTTTGAGGAGGATGGGGTGACTCCCCAAACGTCCGGTCGTCTGCCCTGGTCACGCCACCATGCAACAAATTAAACTTAAAGAAATGGGAAACCAGATCTAAATGCATTAAAGTAACATAACAAATCAAAGTGGGATGTTTCCATGATACACCGGATATCTTGTCAGGAAAATATCAAAAGTATATTACTTGGTTACATGCTTGGCTGCTTAGCCAGGAGGGAAAAAAGTCTATCAACATCTCCACAACAGAAGGAAGCTGGTCAAAACTGCGTGGCCAGTCGAGCTCTGGTGTATGTATAATGCACGTGGATACTGTATAAAATACAGATCAAAAGGGAATTTTGGTGTTTGTAAATTAGTGGAAACTATCACAGACATTGATCTTTTTTTTTTTTTTATATAAAAGGCCTGCAATGAGTCCTCGAGTATTCTGAGATTTGAGCAGTGTATTCCATGATCATTTTGCGGAATTTCTTGCATCCCTAACTTTATTTCATTCTGAATGGATGATTATCAAGATCAAGTGATGGGTAAAGTTTTGTGTCATATTTGTCGAGTCCTTTTTTCCTTTGTTTTTAGCAACGCCAGAGGGCCCGTTCATGCAAAGGAGCCCCTGGGTTTAGATTGCCTATATCGTTAGCCTCATAGCATAATTGCATAATTGTCATATTTTAAGGTTCATCTTGTATTTAGCGTCAAAAATGCCTTAATCAAATAGTCAGATAGTGATTACGAAATGCGTAAAGCACTCTTATTGGTTTAGGCTGTAACCAATGAGGCACAGTGAATCAGCAGCGTTGAGCGTAGAGCTAGGCAGATGTCACAATTTTGCCAATCCAAAATCCTTACATAGAAAGGGGGATGGGGAGTCCACTAGGTTATAGTCCAGTAATACAGTTTAGAGTTATTATAAACAATCTGTAGGGATGCAGCATTGCAATGGCCAGGTAGGTGCACTGACTCCAAGCTTTAATGAATATGTAAATATATGTATTTAGGAATGGTACGCGTGGTGGTGTGACTGTTTCAAAGTCCCAGGCCAATGTCCAATCCCAGTCCGACCCTGACTCTGCCTTCATGACTGAGGCCTTCTCTGAGACCATTGAAGTAACAGAGCATCAAGTCGTCAGTTCACCATCAGCTGTGTAACTATATCTTATCCAAACCACTGTTTCCCCTCGAGTCCCTCCGTTATCATCTTATTGTCAATAAATTAATCAGAGGCCTCATTAGCTCACTGGGCATTTTGCAGTTGTTCAGACTCCTCCAGGGACAAATATGTGTCTCTAAGCCCCTCTGGCGCATAGCTCCCAGTAAATTACTGGGACAGCATTGAAGGCACCGCTAGTGATTTAAACTATTCACACATGCGACTACTTTCAGGCACATTTCTGTCTTGCGCCAGTACACACATGTTATAGCAAAGCCAAAAGATGGGGGTAATGTATATATATATATGGGCCGCATTAAGATAAAAAGTTGCAGATTTCATATACGTTCTTGACTGAGTCTTGTGATTGGTTTGCTCGCTCTACTTGAAAGCATCTTACGTCAGAGGACGTGACCCTTTCTGTGCCTCGAACAGCAATGTTGCTGCTTTCATTCACAGCACTGCCATGCATACAGTGACCCGGAAGTGTTACTAGGCCTTCAGAAGGAACATTGCTGGTGCAGATCTCCAGGAATATCGATCCCTTTTCAAATTAAGGCTTGACCCTCATACAGGAAATGGCACGGAAAAGGGCTGAAGGAAACAAGCTGCAAATAGGACAATGTGATCTAAAATTGTTAAGGTATATCCTAGTTCCCTTTAGGCTTTATTCCTGTCTTCTCGTGAGATGTTCAACAGAGGTCCTGTCTCACTGTGGTCACTACAGGTCCCAGGGCATCCCAAGAGTGAGAGGTACTAACCCTTGTGTCCAGGCCAAATTAACCCCAACCTGGCTCCTGAGCCAGCGTCGCCAAATGAACACAACATAACATGTGTTTTTGTGTGTGGGTGACGTCCCGAGACACAACAGTGTACCATTTAATTAGGTCTGGCGGGAAATGCTGAACTGAACCTTAACTGATGTTGCAAAACAATCTTGACAACTGTGATGTAATATTGAAAGGAAATAGTGTTAAAGGAATGAACAACCACAAATGGTAAACAGACTGTATGGCTCTCGTCTTCACAGAAGAAGGCTTAACTTTGCAACAACAACCACATTGCAAAACACAAACATGTTGACATATTTTCTTTGTTGTTTTCCTCCATGTCCATCATCATTTGTCACGTGACTCACCCAGGCTTACAAACTTCACCTTTATTATGACACTTACCGTGTCAAGCAAAGTTGTCTTGCATGAGGATGTCGTTGGTGAACTTCTCAGGGCAGAACGTGGTGGAGTTCACCATCACGGGCTTTGACCATCTACCCTACCACAAGCTGATGGGTGCTGGGATTCTGCTGGCCTACTGCCTGGCCCTCTTCTGCTCCACAACCAACATCTGCGTCATCTCCACAGACAGGCGTCTGCACCGCCCCATGTACCTGCTGATCTGTAACCTGGCTCTGGTGGACATCATGTTCTCCACCGGCGCCAGTACCACCATGATCTCTGTTCTGCTGGCCGGGGACAAAACCATCTCCTACCACTCCTGCCTGTCCCGCGTCTTCATCTACCACCTAGGAGACATCACGGAGTGTCTGGCCCTCTCTCTGATGGCACTGGACCGCACTGTGGCCATCAGCGAGCCCTTACGCTATGTCACCATCCTGACCAACCAGCGAGTGTTCCTATTGATTGTGGTGTCCTGGCTTTTGGGGATTGGCTGCATTGGCAAGTTGGCTTACATTGCAGATCAGCTGCCGTACTGTCAGCCTGTGATCAAATACGTTTTCTGTGACTATGCAGCGATCATCAGGGCAGCCTGCGTGGATCCAGAACCGTATTGGTTAGTGCCCAGTTTAATTGGTATGTGGCTATTCGCTGGGCAGTTGCCATTAATCTTACTTTCCTATGGGAAACTTGTCTTTACTGTGCTGAGGCTCCCAAGCACGGAGAAAGGAGGGCGCACGTTCCGCACTGTCATCAGCCATTTCATCCCTGTTGTTTCTTTCTATGCTCCGAAGTTGGTGTCAATACTGTTAACCAGAGTGGGAGTTACGCTGAACTTAACAGAGAGAAACGCTTTGCTGATCATCTCTACGCTAGTGCCACCTCTCATTAACCCCACCGTCTACTGTCTGCAGAACAAAGAGATCAGAGGCACTGTCTTACGGGTACTTATGAGAAATCCGGTCTTACTATCCAAGGACTAATGTTTGTAACCTCAGTAGTGCTTTACCAAATAGTCCCTGAAGTCGGTGTGAAAAAGCTTCAATGTCTGTTAACTTTCTGCTTCTTCATCTTCTATTTCTGGGGCCATATTCACAAAGCATTTTATCTTACCGCTAGGAGTGCTCCTAACTCGCGCTAAAACATTTTACGTAGGAGTTTTTTCTTAAAAGTTATTCACAAAGCCGCTGAGATATGTAATATATGCAAACCACGATAATACAGTGGTCATACAGTGATAACTGTGCTTGCCCTCTCTGGGGTGAGGCGTATTTCGCCATGGAGGACATGAAACCGACGTTTAATCTGCCCAATTTCTCTCTCCACAACATTTTGTGTATGTTGTGTGCTCTAACAGATATGGAGGAAAACAGTAAACAATAATAAATAATAGACCTACTTTTAGCCCTAAGATCCTTTGTGAATACGGCCCCTGTTCTTTTGTATTTAAGTGTAAAGGATGAAGAACGTGATCTGAGAAAACAATGAATTTTTAATCTTTCTCAAACTGTTTACAGAGATGAACCATCTTTCAAAATCTAAATAATAAAATAAAAACCCATTTGAAATGTTTTTTTAATCCTTTCAAAATAATGACAAAGTACATGTGCACTTTTGGTATGTCATACATTTTGGTTCTGAAAATTGTAATATTTATTCTGGCTAGTCATGACACCAACTCACACATTTTAAATAAAAATCTTAAGCAAAGTGGCTTTTACTGAGCTCCACCGAAACCAGGTCACTTGTGGTGGTGTTGAAACCAGTTTATAGCAGAGTTGAACGAAAACTGTAAATGAGCATGCCACCAAGTTGGAGCGATCCCGACTGTGTCTGGGGATGGCTGGTTTAACCTGTGAATGTAGATTGCTCAATGCACAACGGTCTGAATTCACATGTGCTAAGTCTAGTCATGAATTGGCATGAGAACTGACTAATATTTATATTTATCCACTATCTCATACAACAGTCATGGTGGTTTCTAACCAACCCCACCCCCCCCCTCATATATTTTCTCCTCCTTTTCTTTAGTCTATGTATTAGGGATTTCAGTAATGATACTTTGACCGTAAATAAAAATAAAAACCACAATATTTTGTTTACAATTAGGACATTTGTCAGACGCTTTTATCCAAAGCGACTTACATCGGTTAATACACACATTGACACACCGACGGCAGAGTCAACCATGCGAGGCGACAGCCAGCTCGTCAGAAGCAGTTAGGGTTAAGTGTCTTGCTCAGGGACTCAGGGACACATCGACACGCGAGCTGGGGATTGAAATAGCAACATTTTGGTTAACTGTGCTCTACCTCCTGAGCTAAGCCGACCCATGTTTAATTCTCAACATTTACTAAAGAATCTGGCCTGCTGGGAAATCTCTTTGACCAATCATTTTACTTGCCATAATTTCTGATCATACATGCTAACACGTATATTCTTGGGCTGTCTTTCATGAGAGTGTCTCGTCTAACCTATTAATTATTGAAAGCCAAGCTTTCAGCAGCAATGTTCATCAAGCCAAAAAGTGATGCAAATAAGGTAAAGATATTTACCTTACTTACCTAGATTGGATACATTTTGAGGACCATCGGTTGCTGCTAGTGCTAGCGTCAGCAATGTTGACAATAGCGACAGCATGGAGAAGGCAGATCTGGGCTCAGTTTCCCGAAAGTTATCGTTAGCCTAAGTGGTTTGTGAAGTTCGTCGTACGAGCATCGTACAGTTTTCACAGTTTCCCAAAAGCCTCGTTGCGTAACAAACATTGTGAAAACACTCGTAGCTAACAAGGGCTCTAGGGGTACTCGTAGAGGGCTAAGAGCATCGTTACTTTAGCCTCAGTGAAGTCACCACCTGGACATTCAGTGGTATTAGAAATGTTTTATTAAAATACATCCAATACCACTGAATGTCCAGCTGGCGCAATTTCGCAATACCCCCAAAACAGTGGTTACCGCCAATATATTACGCATAGACTACTGTTAGATTTAAACAGCAAAGACAGAGACATGTTAGAAGTCAACAACATTTATTGCACCAATTCCAAATTCCAAAAATAGATGCAGAGCCGAAATTTACCAATCAAACGCTGCGTCACAAGGCAACCCTATCACAAAGCAAATAATAAAATCAAATGATTCCATTGCTCTTGTATGGAACGTCGTTTTCGAGCTGCACTTGCTGTCTCTCTCTGATTTTAATTCAACTATTGTGGTTAAAATGTCCTCATAGTGATCAATGCGAAAACATACGTGAATCATGCTGAGACCAGCGGGTGTCGGAGAATTTCTGCAGGCGTTTTTTGTTGAGATTGTTTGCCATAAAGCACTCACTGTAGGCTCTTTGGTGAGGCTGTGATGAAGTATTTCTTGGACCGTGTCTAGACAGTAACGAACATCCCCGACCGTAGTGGGGTGCACAATCGCCAAGTTGAGAGCGTGGTTTCTGCAGTGAATGTAGACTTCTGCGGGAAACAGTGCTGCGATGCGTGCCTGAATGCTGTGCGCTTTCCCGCATACATTTCCCGCACCATCATAACCCTGCCCAACAACAGGGACAGGATCTACACCAAGCTCTCCTCATCGGGTCAGTCAATGGCTAGCTTCTGTGTTCAAATGATAATGAATGAATGGAACGTTGCATTTTTAATATTTACACCAAAGATTCTAGGCTAGTGAGTGTGCGCCAATGTACTCACAGTACGTTCAGGATAAGGACAGATATAGCATATGTCGGCCTAGGCCTAATCAGTTGTGTTTTGATATTTTTAGCATTCATATTATTGTAGTCTATTCTTTTCGTAGGCTACTCTGCTATTGGCCTTGATGTGAAGATTTTTTTTTTACTGCCACAAAATATACAGTTTCATCTCACAAATTTCCTGCGTCTCCCCCTCCTACAGAGCCCATTTCAGCACCGTGTCAGTGGACGGTTTCAATCCTATGAATGTCATTAGAGCAGTGCATGCACGTTCATGTTAAGAGGAGTTTTGGGAAACACACTGAATGAAAGATCATTTGTGAGAATGTTCGAACGAGCGTTGATCCATGTTTGTCACGAAATTTGGCCCTGGGGGCTACTGCCACTATCTCAATTTCCTCTTGCTCCAGCTCCAACGAACCCACACTATCAACAACTGCTCAACCAGAGATCTCCCTTCAGCCTCAAGGTTTGGAACCTAATGTGCCCAGTCCAGCGCAAGACTTGCACCGGGTCCGAGCACAACTACGCTAAGCCACTGTATGCCACATGCAACAAATACAATTTAAAGAGATGGTCCACCAGATCTAAAAACTTAAAATAGCATAACATATCAAAGAGGGATGTTTCAACGACACACCTTACGAATATCTTGCCTGGAAAATATCAGAAGGATAACACTTGGTTACCCGCTTAGTCAGGAGGAAAAAAATATTATTTTCCTCCCAACGCCGGAGGGCCCTTTCATGCTAAGGGGCCCCTGGGTCCAGATTACCCATATGGTAGCTCCAGGTTTGCAGCAGCCGCCTTTGCTTTGAATCGCCTTGTGCCCTTTTTCATAGAGGGATCATAAATCCTTACAGATGGGGAGTCCACTACAGTAATACGGTATAGAGTTATTGTAGGCAATCTGTAGGGGTGCAGCATTACAATGTCCAGATAGAAGCACTGACTCCAAGCTTTAATGTATATACTGTATTTAGAAATGGCATGTGTGGTGGTTGGTCTGTTTCAAAGTCCCGGGCCGATGTTCAGTCCCAGTCCGGCCCTGACTCTGCCTTCAAGACTGAGGCCTTCTTTGAGTCAAATTGAGGCTAGAGAGCATCAAGTCCTCAGTTCACCATCAGCTGTGTTACTGTAACTCTTATCCAAACCACTGTTTCCCCTCGAGTCCCTCTGTTATCAGCTTATTGTCGGTAAATTAATAAGAGGCCTCATTAGCTCACTGGGCATATTGCAGGTGTTCAGATTCCTCTAGGGACACACATGTGTCTCTAAGCTCCTCTCACGCATAGTTCTCAGTATATTACTGGGATAACATTTCAGGCACCGCTAGTGATTTAAACTATTCACACATGATGCTACTTTCAGCAGCTCCCGTTCATACATGGCTTGGCAAAGCCAAAAGATGGAGATAACAGATAAGGTATATACTGTGTATATGGGGCGAGTTGTGCAGTCCATGCAGATTTCCAGGAATATCTATCCCTGTTCCCATTCACGTTTGACCTCATGCAGGAGTGGCATAGAAAGGGCCTGAAGGAAACAAGCAGCAGCTAGGACACGGTGATCTGAAATCTGTAAGGTATATCCTAGTTCCCTTTAGGCTTAATTCCTGCCTTCCCGATGAAAACAAGAGAGGTCCTGACTCCCTGTGGTCACTACAGATCCAATGGCACTCATCCCAAGAGTAGTGGTGCTGACCCCGGTGTCCAGGCCACATTAACCCCAACCTAGCCCCTCAGCCAACATCACCTCATGAACATTAAGTAACATGTGTTTTTTTTGTGTAGTTCACGTCCCTAGAGACCACAGGGTTCCATTTAATTAGGTCTGGCGGGCCCTGCTGAACTCCTTCACTGATGTTGGAAAACAATTTTGACAACTGTGATGTTATATTGACAGGAAATAGTTTTAAAGGAATAAACAACCAAAAATTGCATTTTGTACGGTTCAATCTAATCTTAACACTTGTTTGGATTCCGGAATGAAAATACATTATTTATTGCAGTTGAGACATCTGCATTAGCATGCGAGACGACCAGAGGTTTAATAAACGAGACTAAATGACTTTCCTCTGCACAGAGGAAAGAATAATACAACAATACTTTGACCAAAACACGTGACTCACCGTGCCATGCATCCCATAGGCTGCGGCTTCTGAACCTCACCTTTATAACGCACACTTCTTAGAACCAAACTTCCAGTCTAGCATCATCATTTCATGACTGTAATCAGGCTTTAACGCGTCAAGGGAGGTTCCCTTGCGTGAGGATGTCGTTGGTGAACTTCTCAGGGCAGAACGTGGTGGAGTTCACCATCACGGGCTTCGACCATCTACCCTACCACAAGCTGATGGGCACGGTGATTCTGCTGGCCTACTGCCTGGCCCTCTTCTGCTCCACAACCAACATCTGCGTCATCTCCACAGACAGGCGTCTGCACCGCCCCATGTACCTGCTGATCTGTAACCTGGCTCTGGTGGACATCATGTTCACCACCGGCGCCAGTACCACCATGATCTCTGTTCTGCTGGCCGGAGACAAAACCATCTCCTACCACTCCTGCCTGTCCCCGCGTCTTCATCTACCACCTAGGAGACATCACGGAGTGTCTGGCCCTCTCTCTGATGGCACTGGACCGCACTGTGGCCATCAGCGAGCCCTTACGCTATGTCACCATCCTGACCAACCAGCGAGTGTTCCTATTGATTGTGGTGTCCTGGCTTTTGGGGATTGGCTGCATTGGCAAGTTGGCTTACATTGCAGATCAGCTGCCGTACTGTCAGCCTGTGATCAAATACGTTTTCTGTGACTATGCAGCGATCATCAGGGCAGCCTGCGTGGATCCAGAACCGTATTGGTTCGTGCCCAGTTTAATTGGTCTGTGGCTAATCGCTGGGCAGTTGCCATTGATCTTATTTTCCTATGGGAAACTTGTCTTTACTGTGCTGAGGCTCCCAAGCACGGAGAAAGGAGGGCGCACGTTCCGCACTGTCATCAGCCATTTCATCCCTGTTTTTTCATTCTATGCTCCGAAGCTGGTGTCAGTACTGTTAACCAGAGTGGGAGTTACGCTGAACTTAACAGAGAGAAACGCTTTGCTGATCATCTCTACGCTAGTGCCACCTCTCATTAATCCCACTGTCTACTGTCTTCAGAACAAAGAGATCAGGGGTGCTGTTTTACGCATATTTAGGAGAAATCCAGTCTTACCATCCAAGGACTAATGTAACCTCAGTAGGGCTTTACTAAATAGTCCCTGAAGTCGGTTTGAAAAAGCTTGAATGTCTGGTGTATCTTACTGCTCCTTCGTCTTCTACTTCTGTTCTTCATTTGTATATATATATGTAAAAGATGAAGAAAGTGAACTGAGAAAACAGTGCATTTTTAATCTTTCTCAAACTGTTTACAGAGATTTACCATCTTTCACAATCTAAATAATAAAATCAAAACCCAATTGAAATGGTTTTTTTTATTCCTTTCCTTTTTTTCATTATTTTTTGTTCAGAATATTGTAATATTTATTCTGGCTAATTATGAAACCAACTCACATTTTCTTTGTTGAAAAAAGTTAATTGAATTTCTTAAAGGTTCGATGGCATGCTACTTTATGGATGCTTATATTATAGGTGTTTGTGGGCCCTTAATACAGTATTTGAAGACGTTCAAGAAATTCAGCCTTGGTACAGAATTACAGCCACTATGACCCAGTCCCACAATGAGCTTTCCACAACCGTGCCGTAGAAGCGGGTCAAGGTGGAGGGTGGGGGTGTGGCCCTAAGCAGCTTGCAGCCACGGTACCATGCGCTCTGTTACAGTGGATGTATCGCAATGGCGAAGTGCACAGAGCCTTTGGCCGTGTTCTGTAAATATTCTAGAACACTCCAGGTGCTCCGGCGGGAGTCCTGGAGCTCTATATCTAAATAATATATTATACATAGATATTTATATCACATCATATATATTATCACGGCCAAAAGCTGTGTGCGCCTCCAGACGATATTATGAATCTCAAACAACTGCCTCTGGTTCTTCCACTTCTGAAGTACGCTCAGGATAAGGACAGATATAGCATATGTCGGCCTAGGCCTAATCTATTGTGTTTTGATATTTTTAGCATTCATATTATTGTCTATTTTTTTTTCGTAGGATACTCTGCTATTGGCCTTGATATTTGTTTGCTCCCACAAAATATACAGTTTCATCTCACAACATTCCTGCGTCTCCCCCTCCTAGAGCCCATTTCAGCACCGTGTCAGTGGACGGTTACAAGCCTGCGAACGTCATTAGAGCAGTGCATGTGCGCTTCATGTTAAGAGGAGTTTTGCGGAAAAAAAATTTACGAACGTTCTAAAGATCATTTGTGAGAATGGTTATCACGAAATTTGGCCCTGGAGGCTACTGCCACTATCTCAATGCCCTCTTGCTCCAGCTCCAACGAACCCACACTATCAACAACTGCTCAACCAGAGATCTCCCTTCAGCCTCAAGGTTTGGAACATAATGGGGCCAGCGCAAGACTTGCACCGGGTCCTAGCACAACTACGCTAAGCCACTGTACGCCACATGCATCAAATACAATTTAAAGAGATGGTCCACCAGATCTAAAAACTTAAAATAGCATAACATATCAAAGAGGGATGTTTCAACGACACACCTTACGAATATCTTGTCTGGAAAATATCAGAAGGATAACACTTGGTTACCCGCTTAGTCAGGAGGAAAAAAATATTATTTTCCTCCCAACGCCGGAGAGCCCTTTCATGCTAAGAGGCCCCTGGGTCCAGATTACCCATATGGTAGCTCCAGGTTTGCAGCAGCCGCCTTTGCTTTGAATCGCCTTGTGCCCTTTTTCATAGAGGGATCATAAATCCTTACAGATGGGGAGTCCACTACAGTAATACGGTATAGAGTTATTGGTAGGCAATCTGTAGGGATGCAGCATTACAAATGTCCAGATAGAAGCACTGACTCCAAGCTTTAATGTATATACTGTATTTAGAAATGGTATGTGTGGTGGTGGTCTGTTTCAAAGTCCCGGGCCGATGTTCAGTCCCAGTCCGGCCCTGACTCTGCCTTCAAGACTGAGGCCTTCTTTGAGTCAAATTGAGGCCACAGAGCATCAAGTCCTCAGTTCACCATCAGCTGTGTTACTGTAACTCTTATCCAAACCACTGTTTCCCCTCGAGTCCCTCTGTTATCAGCTTTTTGTCGGTAAATTAATAAGAGGCCTCATTAGCTCACTGGGCATATTGCAGGTGTTCAGATTCCTCTAGGACACACAATGTGTCTCTAAGCTCCTCTCACGCATAGTTCTCAGTATATTTACTGGGATAACATTTCAGGCACCGCTAGTGATTTAAACTATTCACACAATGATGCTACTTTCAGCAGCTCCCGTTCATACATGGCTTGGCAAAGCCAAAAGATGGAGATAACAGATAAGGTATATACTGTGTATATGGGGCGAGTTGTGCAGTCCATGCAGATTTCCAGGAATATCTATCCCTGTTCCCATTCACGTTTGACCTCATGCAGGAGTGGCATAGAAAGGGCCTGAAGGAAACAAGCAGCAGCTAGGACACGGTGATCTGAAATCTGTAAGGTATATCCTAGTTCCCTTTAGGCTTAATTCCTGCCTTCCCGATGAAAACAAGAGAGGTCCTGACTCCCTGTGGTCACTACAGATCCAATGGCACTCATCCCAAGAGTAGTGGTGCTGACCCCGGTGTCCAGGCCACATTAACCCCAACCTAGCCCCTCAGCCAGCATCACCTCACGAACATTAAGTAACATGTGGTTTTTTTGTGTGGTTCACGTCCCTAGAGACCACAGGGTTCCATTTAATTAGGTCTGGCGGGACCTGCTGAACTCCTTCACTGATGTTGGAAAACAATTTTGACAACTGTGATGTTATATTGACAGGAAATAGTTTTAAAGGAATAAACAACCAAAAATTGCATTTTGTACGGTTCAATCTAATCTAACACTTGTTTGGATTCCGCAATAAAAATACATTATTTATTGCAGTTGAGACATCTGCATTAGCATGCGAGACGACCAGAAGTTTAATAAACGAGACTAAATGACTTTCCTCTGCACAGAGGAAAGAATAATACAACAATACTTTGACCAAAACACGTGACTCACCGTGCCATGCATCCCATAGGTTGCGGCTTCTGAACCTCACCTTTATAACGCACACTTTTTAGAACCAAACTTCCAGTCTAGCCATCATCATTTTCATGACTGTAATCAGGCTCTTAAACGCGTCAAGGGAGGTTCCCTTGCGTGAGGATGTCGTTGGTGAAACTTCTCAGGGGCCAGAACGTGGTGGAGTTCACCATCACGGGCTTCGATCATCTACCCTACCACAAGCTGATGGGCACGGTGATTCTGCTGGCCTACTTCCTGGTCCTCCTCGGCTGCAGCACCAACATCTGCGTCATCTCCACAGACAGGCGTTCTGCACCCGCGCCCAATGTACCTGCTGATCTGTAACCTGGCCTCTGGTGGACATCATGTTCACCACCGGCGCCAGTACCACCATGATCTCTGTTCTGCTGGCCGGAGACAAAACCATCTCCTACCACTCCTGCCTGTCCCGCGTCTTCATCTACCACCTAGGAGACATCACGGAGTGTCTGGCCCTCTCTCTGATGGCACTGGACCGCACTGTGGCCATCAGCGAGCCCTTACGCTATGCCACCATCCTGACCAACCAGCGAGTGTTCCTATTGATTGTGGTGTCCTGGCTTTTGGGGATTGGCATCATGATCAAGTCGGTGTCTACTGCAGATCAGCTGCCGTACTGCCAGCCTGTGATCAAATACATATTCTGTGACTATCCAGCTGTCGTCAGGGCAGCCTGTGTGGATCCAGAACCATATTTTTTTTATTCCCGTGTAATTGGTCTGTGGCTAATCGCTGGGCAGTTGCCATTGATCTTACTTTCCTATGGGAAACTTGTCTTTACTGTGCTGAGGCTCCCAAGCACGGAGAAAGGAGGGCGCACGTTCCGCACTGTCATCAGCCATTTAATCCCTGTGTTTTCCTTCTATGCTCCAAAGCTGGTGTCAGTACTGTTAACCAGTGTGGGAGTTACGCTGAACTTAACAGAGAGAAATGCTTTGCTGATCATCTCTACGCTAGTGCCACCTCTCATTAACCCCACCGTCTACTGTCTGCAGAACAAAGAGATCAGAGGCGCTGTCTTACGGGTACTTAGGAGAAATCTTTTATAATCGACTAATGTTTGTAATATCAGTAGTGCTTGTGAAAGTCACAAGCACTACTTGTCTACTTTGTGTGAAAAAGCTTAAATGTATGGTCTATCTTTCTGCTTCTTCTACTTCTGTTCTTCATTTGTTGATATGCGTAAAAGATGAAGAAAGTGAACTGAGAAAAGAAATTTTAATTCTTTCTCAAACGTGCACGAGATTAACCATCTTTCACAATCTAAATAATAAAATCAAAACCCATTTGAACCAGTTCCTTTCCAAATAATGTCAAAGTATTTGTTCACATTTGGAATGTGCTACATTTTGGTTCGGAAAATTGTTATATCTATTCTGGCTATCTACAACCAACTCAAACCTTTTCTTTATTTGAAGAAATCCTATTTATTTCTGAAGCAAGGTCAGTGCTACACACCGCCCAGGTGGCTTTAACTGGGCTCCGCTCCTTTGATACCAGGACAATGGGAGGTGGTTTTGAAAACCTGTTTAATGCAGCGTTTGAATGACAATTGTAAATGAAGCAGGTGATCCTTGCCAAAATGTTGGAGCGACCCTGAGTGTGCCTGGGGATGGCCGGCTTAACCTGTGAACATAGATCGCTCAATGAACAACAGGTGTGCAGCCTTGCTCGCCGTCAGTGTCAGAGTCTAATCATTCAGACTCAGGCCAGGTGAGCCTGCTTAAACCAGCTAAACACTCCACAATTACCTTTTGCCATAGTGGACTATGGCCAGTAACAATGGAATATAGTGTACATAATAAAAATATAAATACTAAACATTCAGATTGCATAATGCATACTTTAGGGTGGCTCTCTATCTGGATTCAACCTGTTAATCAACTGACTACAACAAAAATATGTGTTGCACCATGCAACAAATTCAACTTAAAGGTTTAAAGGAGACATATTGTGGTGTTTTCCCAAAAAGTAAACATAGTATTTGAGTTCCAGAAAACATGTTTTTGAAGCTGTTTGCTGGAAAAAAAATATTGTATACCGCTGTTCCCCTCTGTTTCAGTCCCTTCAGAATAAGCTGTTTCTGGTGTCTGTAGCTTTAATGCAAATGAGCTGCTTGCCCATTGACCAATGAGCTGTCAGACTGAAACCACAGCATGGAGGAGAAAGGCGTTTGTTGCCGTTTTGCTGACTCCTGGAGGCTCTATTACTATCTATATTATATAATATTATAACATGATATAATAATATATACGGGTATTTATATATAAATCTAATATCACAGCCAAAAGCTATGGTGCACCTCCTGGATGATATTAGATAATATATAAAGACTGGTGTCTGATGTCTCTGGTACTCCTACAGAGTAATGACTCGTAGTGGGGGATATCTCGGCCATGGTGTGAGAAGAATTGGGGGGAAGAACTCTTTGGCCTTGACTCTCTGAAGTCCATGAAACCCGCGACATGGAGAAGAAAAGGATATGTGTACTCCAGGGAGCCTGAGCTACCGGACTCCCGGCCGCCGCGCTGCAAGCCCGCCGTACGGCAGCTTCCGGCGCGGTAGGTACTCCGGGAGCCTGGAAACTGCCACCGAAGGCTACGGTGGCAGCTCCAGCGGACGAGCAGCCTCCGGCGGACGAGCAGCAGCCTCCGGCTGGGCAGCTGGAGGCTCGGCGGCGGAGTCCGGCAGCTTCAGCTCCCGGGTGTACAATCCCTTCTATTACTCCATGTCTCTTCTTCCCGACTTCCCTTCGGCGGCAGCTCCGGCGGGATGAGAGAAAGGGAATTTGTACTCCCGGAGGCTTAGCTGCAGGGCTAGCGCGAGTTCCCCCCGCGGACGGAGCTTGCTCGTCCGCTGCGTGTCCGCAAAAATCATAGCGATGCTGCTGATTGGAGGGGAGTGGGCAAGTGGGAGGGTAATATTCAAATGTACCCCCTCTACCTACGTGAGGAGGGGGCACCCGAAACTGACTCGCTCGTTTGGTAGCTGGAGGCGGGCTACTTCCAGAAATGCGTATCTCGCTCAAAAAATCATGTACAGACTTATTTCAAAGTTTGTATGCATGTGGGAGCACCATCTACCCACAACAACACCCCAAATCCCAGGAGAAGTGCTGTTTTCATAATGTGTCCCCTTTAAAGAGATGGGAAACCAGATCTAAATACTTTAAAATAACATAACATATCAAAGAGGGATTCAACGACACACCTACCGAATATCTTGTCAGGAAAATACAGTATACTTGGTTACCCACTAGGCTACTTGGGAGGGAAACATTTGGGATATTTCTTTGATTGATTGATTTTATTTTGACCATTCTTGACACAAAAATATGAAACAACAACCTGTGTGCATACATTAATATCCAATAAAGATAGTCAGAGATGACACAATAAAGCCCTAACGCTACGCGGCATTAACACAGAGACGCGGAAAATTCATCTCGTTGCCGACAAATAGAACGTTCACCAAGCGGAAATTGTAAATTAACCGGCTATCACTGGAACGCTGCGTAAAAAATGTGGCTTCCTGTATCCTTTGCATGATCTCCTTGTGTGTTATATATTTTATAAGACCATAGATCGCCACAGACCCAGCTCGGAAGAATTGATCGTCACGAGCGAACGACGATCCATCCGTTATCGTGAACCACGGGGCGCAAGTTCAAATAGCTGCTTCATACGTAGTGGCTATTAAAAGTAGTGGCATATAGTATATAGAAGTTACTCACGTCAGTTAGGGCCAACTGCCTTCCGAAAAACAGCTCTCGCATCCGGGACATCTCTTCTGACGTTTTATCCTTATATATTTCGGGTCACTGTGGTCCGTAAAGCTGTAGGCTACTCGTTTCTTCAACTTCATGGAATTAATAGAATAAATCATATCCATTCTTGAAGACATTCAACTATCGAGGCCTTACTTGCCTATTCCTAGTTATACTTTACAACTGCTTGCATCCCTATACTTAATTCTATCTGATTTTACAACTCGATCTTCAGAAAACAGAAAAGTTTAATGTTGTTAATAATCGTGGAAAAACGTTTAACATCTCCATAACGTAAACAAGCTCTCTCGAAGGGTTTGGGAAATGACTCAGATTTACTGTCTCGCAGTCGATTATCACAGCAACATATAGCCATGCAATGACTTTCATTTACATGCTCATTAGATCCATATACCATACCTCTACAGTCGGGATAGAAGCCCACGACATGACCACTCGCGGAAAAATAATATAAGTGAGAAGGAAACATATGGCTGTAGTATGAGTTAAATGGCGCCACGTAGAAGCCTGACTCCAAGCTGTAATGTTATGTTACATATGTATTTGCAGCGTCTGGGTTGTAGCCACTGCTCATTGCTTCAACGGTTCGATACTGCAATGCGATCAGTACCGCGATTCTCGCAAAGCAATATTCACGCTCCTGGTGTTAGGACACAATGGTCTCAGCCTTATTTCCATTGCTGTTCCCTTAGCATATTACGCAGAAGAACGCAGACACTAGTGTGCACACTATCCGCACATGTCATTATTCAGGCACATCATGTGGCAGCTACCCTATACCTGGACAACATCTAATATCGACATGGAATATACACGCATGTTGGAAGCAGAGGGAGAGAGCAAGGGCCTTAGAATACCTTGTTCGCCACTCATGCATGGGCTCCTTCGACCAGGAGCGCCTGCAACGGAGAGAACTGGTTCCATCGTGGGATTCCACTTCAACGTGAAAGTTTGTGACCCAATGGAATATCTCCAGCTTCTACCGTCGATTGTGGTGTGATTCAGGAGACCCTATGGTGTCATCTTGCAGGACTAAACAGCCTTGTGCCGGCTTTCTCATCTCTCGGAAATAGTGGTCCGTCTTGGGAGGAGTGTGGTTTCACGGAGCAAGCCGTGTTGCCACAATGCATACAATGTACATACATACATAATCATGTCATAAGACCACGTAAAAACATAAAATTGATAGTTTTAAAAGGTACATAGTCAATATAAAAAGTGCGAACATTCGAAGATTTTGTGTCTAAACCATGTTTTCAGTTTGTCTGGAATAACTCTGCTTGCAATCCCTAACTTAATATTTAATGCCTGATTGGATAATGACACTCAAAGATCACAAGAATGGGTGTAGATTTGTGTCATATTGTCTGTGGAGGCCCTATTTCTATTTTCCTCCCAGACGCCCGAGAGGGCCCTTTCCTTGCTTAATGAGGCCCCTGGGACCAGCATTACTCTAAATGGTAGCTCCAGGTTGGCAGCGCATGTCCGGCTATGGGCGATTGAATACGCCTGTAGTCGCAGGACTGTAACAGAGAGATCCACTCAACCTTACAGACTAGGAAGATTGGTAAGTGCACTACATTACATGTACAGTGAATACAGTATAGAGTTGTTGTAGGCACTCTATACGGGATGTTTAGGCATTACATATGGTCAGGTAGAGATAGCACAGTGTGACTTCAAGACTGTGGAATGTTTATGTACAAATAGTATTCTAGGATGAATATAGTTGCATGAATCCGTCTTTTTCATTAGTATCAGGCTCAATTGTTCAGTGTCGAGTCTGATTACCTTTACATATCGGAGGGCATATTCGAGCTACTTTAAGGGGACGCACATGGTGTCTGCAGCCTGTCAGCAGTCACTTAACTTAATGTAGTAATATTACTAGCAAACTAGTGATTAAACACTATTCGCACATTCAGTTACTTTCAGGCACATTTCACTCGTGCATCTACTCTCATACATTGAACAGCAATGCCAAAATATGGGGATTATAATATATATAATTTGTGAGCAGCAAGGGATAGAAGGGAAGAAGGGATCCTAGATTAACCAGTATGCAACTCTTATGCCTCTTACAGAGCCCAACTCCTTGAGTTGTTTTTATCATGGGCTTCTCAGTGAAGGTTTCAATGTTCTCCAACTCCACCGTCACTGATGTGGAGTTCAATAGACCCTGTATAGTGTCACTCGCCGAACCATGGAACCAATAGTCGCGCCAAGTGTCCAAAATCTAGTGAAGCGTGACCCTCCGGGGTCCTTTGCTGGCACGCACAAGAACACGGCGACCTAGATCATTAACATGTGCGTCTGATTTCCAATTGAACAGCTCCGCCA
>OLKM01000589.1:0-2500 GCA_900291075.1 Melanogrammus aeglefinus
AATCAGAAAATAGGAACTCGTTTTCCTGCATGCTTAGGCCCAATCCCATTACTTGGACCACGGTCTTCAACCCTACATTCTCAACCCTAACCGTACCCTACCCTCATTGTCATGCTTCATTGCTACCCCCTAAACCATCCCCTACCAAATGGGGACAACCTTACCCTGATTTGACCGTCATCAAAACCTACCGCCGCGTCCGCCACCCGGCCGTAGCGGGGTCGGGCGGCCCCAGGATCGGGAAGCTAGAGCCGGGCTCATGTCGTATGAGTATCCAGATCTTCGCGAGAGTCCACCGGCCGGGCTGCAGAGTATAATTTATAAATATAAATAATGTTAATTACACGAAAAACACTTAAATTTGTGTTTTTCAAGATCCGTCGCATCTTTCGCTCTTCATCTTGTTAGATATTTGTTGATTTTTCAGTTTTCTCGGCAGGTATTGTGGGAGCAGGCAGTCACAACTGAAGCGCTTTGACTTGAGGGTGCCCAATCGAAATCTGCTCAATTTTGAGGGGATGTTAGCCCTCCCTTACCCCTTAAGCTACCGTCTTTAAACTGGTATTTGGGACATGGCTCACGGCCTGCGTGAGAACGCACAGCAGTGAGGCTAGGGCCTGAGATTTTCCTTTGAGCATAGTAATGGGATTGGGCCTTAGTTTCGGTTTGGGAGGTCAGGTGGCCTTATGTGGCACTAGGACCCTGGCGCGGGGTCGACTTGCTTCTCCTTATTTCTCCCGGCCGGTGAGCTCCTCTGCTCTCTCACTCACCGCGACCCTGCTGAAGGAGCATCGCCTGAGAGAGAGAGAGACCGAGAGAGAGAGATACCGAGAGACCGAGTGAGAGAAAGGGGCGGGCCGAGGGAGGTTGATCACGGAGGACGAGACCCGTGCGTGTCATCGACAACGTAATGAAACGAGTAGTAGAAGGGCTGCCGGGTCGACTTTGGTCTATAGCGTCTCTCCTCCTCTCCACCTCTCCTCCTCAGCCTACTCCTCCATGCTGCTAACTCTCCTTCTCCTCCGCCTCTTCTCTTGCGGCAGCGGCCATGCTGTCTCGTGATGATGTGACGTTGCGTCCAGCCGGAACCGGCGCCTCCGTGGCCAGTTGAAGCACTAGGTGCAGGGGGCAGTTAGGCGACGGACGACGCGCGATCAACACATGCAAACACCACGAGACATCCCTGATCCCCTCGTTGCCGCTGGTAAAGAAGACGACGGCACGGACCGCTGTGTTCTCTAGATCGGCCAGAAACGGAGGTACCGGGAGGAGGAGCCTCCCTAGCAAGCGACCCGTGCAAAGGCGCTGTATTGGTCAGTGTGTCGTGTGTGTGTATGCTCTGTGTCTGCGGTGTCTCTGTGTGTGTGTGTTTGTGTGCGTGTCTGTGTGTGTGTGTTTGTGTGTATCTAAGCGGATAGACTGTTGTGTCTGCTGATGAATATCCGTCTCGTTTAGCCGACATCGATTATTATTTTGAGGGAACCGGATGCAATAGGCTAACATTCGCTATTAAAGTATCATTACAATGAAGAGATTGGGTTCCGTTCTCTCTCCCCCCCTCATAGCATCGGAGACCGGTGTTGGCGGTAGACGGGAGAGCGATGGAGCCGCAGCGGGCACGCGCATCACACGCGGCTAAAGACGCAGCCGGTGGAGGGGCGACGGAACGTCGTGTGCAGCCGAGAGAGCGAGCAGCGGGGCGCGAAGACGAAGAAGTATACACGGCATGATCGGATTTGACAGGATGGAGACCCGGTCTTCGAGCCGCACGGACGGGAGAGAGAGAACATCTGGTGAGAGGCTTTTCGGAACAATGTGGAGAGAGACGCGCTCCTGGAAGAGGAAAGTAGCGACGCTCTCGCGACGCAGCCCTCATCGTCTATGTCGTGAACGGTAAGAGCCTCCGGGCTGGAGCAACTTTTGACGAGAGCGGACAAGAGTGCGACGGGCCGCTTCCTCGCGACACAGCAAAGAATGGAGATGAGTCGTCTGGCCCGGGGTCTCGAGGCAGCAGCCTGGTCCCGAGCCCCGCGCACAGCGCCAACTGCAGCTACTACCGAACGCGCACCCTGCAGGCGCTCACGTCGGAGAAACGGGCCAAGAAGGTCCGCTTCTACCGGAACGGGGACCGCTACTTCAAGGGTCTCGTTTACACCGCTGTCTCAAGCGACCGCTTCCGTTCGTATGACGCGCTGCTCATGGAGCTCACGCGCTCCCTGGCGGACAACCTGCACCTCCCGCAGGGCGTGCGTACCATCTACACCGCGGACGGAAGTAAGAAGATAACGAGCATGGACGAGCTGATTGAAGGTATACAAAGATACACAGTCACAGTCATAGTCACAGTCACACGTGCACGCACACACGCGCGGCACACACACAACACACACACACACACACACGAGCACACCAACACACTACACACACAACACACACCACACACTACCACACACACACACCACACACACACCACACACACACACAGTACACACAACGGCAC
>OLKM01000589.1:12500-32500 GCA_900291075.1 Melanogrammus aeglefinus
TGTTTCTTCAGACAGTAACCCTGGGATGTGTATGGTTGTGCGTTGTGTGTGTGTGTGTGTGTGTGTGTGTGTGTGTGTGTGTGTGTGGTTGCGTGTTTCCTCAGACAGTAGCCCTCAGATGTGTGTGATTCTGTGTTTCTTCAGACGGTAACCCTGTGTGTGTGTGTGTGTGTGTGTGTGTGTGTGTGTGTGTGTGTGTGTGTGTGTCTGTGTGTGTGTGTGGTTGCGTGTTTCCTCAGACAGTAGCCCTCAGATGTGTGTGATTCTGTGTTTCTTCAGACGGTAACCCTGTGTGTGTGTGTGTGTGTGTGTGTGTGTGTGTGTGTGTGTGTGTGTGTGTGTGTGTGTGTGTGTGTGTGTGTGTGTGTGTGTGTGTGTGTGTGTGTGTGTGTGTGTGTCTTCAGGATGAAGGGCCTTCAGACAGTAACGCCGAGGTCAGCTCAGAGCAGGACCAGGACGAAGCGGCTCCAGAAGCATCGCAAGAACCTCCACAACCTTCTGACCCGGACAACCTAAACGTCTCAGACACACCCCCCGACACACAAGCACCTTGCCCCGCCACACCTACACCATAAGACACGCCCCCCTGGCACACCCACACCCTAGGACATGGCAACAACAAGGCACGCCTCCTAACACACGCCCCCCCCCCACACCAGAAACGGGCACATAAGCAACACAATAAGGCAAGCCCCGTAACACACTTACGCACTAAGACACATACCCAAACACTTCTACACACTAATGCAGGATCCCTAACACACATACACACTAAGACACACACCCCAACACACCTACGCACTAACACAGGACCCCTAACACACACTAAGACACACACCTACACATTAACACAGGACCCCTAACACACATACACACTAACACACACACCCTAACACACATACACACTAAGACAGGAGCCCTAACACACCTGCAGTATACTAGTCCAGGTCACAACTCCTTTCCAACCCGTACTAGTCATGTCTATACATTACGTTAGTCCCTACTATTCCCACGTGATACTGGCCTAGGACTAACACATTTCCAAGATGGACCAGTTTGACTGCCCTGAATCCCTGTCTGGTCCTTGGTCTGACTGAGCAGTATTGTGAACCCAGGAGCAGATGATGTTTCACTGTGACGACAACCACATCTACAATGTCTCTCTGCCGAGGTCGCCGTGTCGAGACCAAGTGCTGCTTAGGCCTGCTTGTCCACAAAGACTTTTCACGCGATCAACCTTCTCGTCAGCCACTGGGAAATGCAACCCTCCACACCACCAGGGGGCAGTCTGGTTTCGAGCTACTTCTAGAGCCGTCCCAAGTTCCTCAGTAGATTCTACGTGAGACATGCATGATGGATGTAGCCATCGCGCGTGAATACTGTACATAGTGTTGTGTCTGTCTGTGGCCGTCTGTTTTAACGTGGGAAAACCCACAGACATCAAAAAAATATTTCGACCCCGACACATGACATGTTAGCTTCCTAGTAAATCCTTGAATACCTTGAAAAAAAAAAAGAACAATAGTAGTAAAAACAACAATAGATCAATTTCATATATCGGTGTCCCTCCCCATGTCATGTGAGCCGGGGTCATTTACATTTTCAAAGGACATGCTCTTAGCAGCATTAAAACACTGAAAGAAAACATTCTACACTGAAACGTACGTACTGTAAAAAAACAACGAGATTTCATGTTCTTGTAGGATTTCCTTTTGCAACAAATGAAACGTTGAGCGTGAAAGAGTGAGAGGCATGAGAGATGGATCGTCGTTTTCGTATTATTGTGTAATAGGAACAATTGTGTTGATCTGACCGTGTGTGATCTGACCTTACCATGACCTGACCTATGACCTTATCATGGCCTTGTTTGACCTTTGACCCAGGCCGCTGAGGAGAAGGAGGGTTGCTCTATGCAGTGCCTATTCTGTCCTCACTGAACACTGTACCTCACATCAAAGCACCTGTTTCCTGCTCTTCCACACCAGTGTTGTTGGTTTTCAAGGTGCGCTACCAGCGAACCGCACGCTGACGGTTCGTTACATCGCCTGTAGCCTATGCGACGCGTGAAACCCTCTCTCCCATCAGTGGCATTACGCCTTGACTGTAGACTTCTATGTTCCTGCCTAGAACACTTACTTGTCCACAAGTCTTAGTTGGTTAGCTTTCTTTACCTAAACCGAGAAGAGCCTTCTGTTAATCCTCGACCACACCCCCGGGGTCCAATACGTTGACGACTCTCCGCTTACTGCTGTCGGAGGTGCTCCCACACACCTCTACTGCTGCTGTCCGTCTACACCATCTTCTAGTCTACCGCACTGCCCAACGACAACCCCTCTGGCCACAAGAGGAACACCACGGACACTACGTTATAGGACGTCGCACTGGCTCATGATCTGAGGAAAGCTAGTTAGTGGAAGTGCCTGCACCTTAATCCGACCTGCTCCTGACTCCGGACTCTCCTCCCCCCCCCCGGGAGGTTTGAATGTTGAAATGGGTCAGAACCAAAGCGTCTGAGGGGGTGGTCACTGGCTTTATGTGTGTCTTCTTCATCCAAATCAGTATGTTGTGAGATGTTATGTTAAGAGAGAGCTCTCCCATCACACCTCATGTTAGGAGTTGAAGTACGTTAGGAGAACGAGTATTTCACCAAACCTGGATGGATCCTGGAGATCGTTGTAGACCATACAGACTCTTTGCTATCTATGTCATTCCACGGGTTTAAAAAAGATGGTGAATCTGACTTTAAAACCAATCTGCTTTTCTAGCTGTGCGAATAGGGAAATAACACGGTAAATCTGGTTTTAAAACCACTTGTATTTACCTTGTGTCAACAGGCAACAGTAAATGTTGTTTTAGGTCAAAGGTCAGCATTGAACTGCAGCAAATCGAGCAGGTCTCAAGACTGAATGACTTATATTTCAGTATTTGGTTTGGAGGACATTGTACCTTCGAACATGTTTTTTTAATTAGCCAGGAGATGAAAATGTATTGTATAGAATTGATTCACCACACGTTTGTTGGTGATGATAGACCTGTATGGGAGGTATTGACGTTGGTCTCCCTGTCCAATCAGTGTTTAGAGGGTCAGTCCAGGTTTGGTTCATACCGTTTTAAAGACATGTTTAATGATGATGAAGAACATAAATGTGATAGATATGTGTGATAAATTGAACAGGATGTTGGCTGGAACAGGGTGTGGCAATTCACAGCAGAAAAGAAAAAAATCATTCAGTGGAATCAACAAAAAATGAAGACAGCTGTGAAACTGAAAATAAAAATGCCGTAACATCTTAATCTCAGTCATCTATGATTCTTTCAACTTCCATGTGTACATGGAATATGTAATTACATTATATTTTAATATATGCTGAAAACAATCAATATTTTTTAACTATATTTTGTGGTTTATGAGATCAACATTAAATACATTTGATTCACGCCACTGAAAAACAACAATCTACCAAATTTCATGTTGAAAGTAATTTAATTTGGTTTAAAAAGTTGGAATGTCTGGTTACATTTGAACACCTTAAAGTATTTCTTCCATACAGTTAATAGCTGCAGCCACTCCTGGAGAAATATACATGTAGGAGGCCAGTGAAACAGTGAATTAAATACCTCAATGAAAACATTTACATCTACCATCATGCTAGGGGATTGTACATAGTGTTAGATATCAGAAACACCACATGACCACAGCCTCCTAGTCCGTGCTACACCACACAGTCTCTGACCAGAGCCTCCTAGCCCACACAGTCTTTGACCACATCCTCGTAGTCGTGCTACACCACACACTCTCTGACCAGAGCCTCCTAGTCGTGCTACACCACACAGTCTCTGACCAGAGCCTCCTAGTCGTGCTACACCACACAGTCTCTGACCAGAGCCTCCTAGTCCTTGCTACACCATACAGTCTCTGACCAGAGCCTCCTAGTCGTGCTACACCATACAGTACTTGGCACTTCTCCATAGAAGACTATCTCCCCGCCCCCCTCATCTCCGTCGTGACCTGCTGGAGCACCGCTTACCAGCTGATCTTCAGTCTAGTTTGACCCCGCGACCTTTAGCTCAGTCCAGACCAGCGTTTCCTAAACCATCGGTCGGGAACCAAAATGGGTCACGATCCACTTGGAAGAGGGGGGGGGGGGGGGGGGGGGGTTGGGGGTCGCATAACTTTTCGGAGATTCAAATTTACAGCAGAAGCCCCGCCCCCTCGGCATACTGTTCCCATGGTAACGTGGAGGGGCACAGGAGAACGGGGGCGGGGGGGGGTGGAGTGTGACACAAGTAGTAAAACAACTCAACAAAGGGAGGCAGCAGCGTCGTTCTGGCGACATTCGTAGTGTTTTTTTCTCTCGACAGTAGTCGAGGAGACGTTTGCACATACTTCCTGGTGTGGTCTCCCATCGCCATAGCAACGCAGAGGACGCTTCAGCAGAACAGTGTCTCGAAACCAGCGGCTGGACAGCGAAACGGTTATGAACACTAAAAAGGCAGTAGGACGCAAGAACGAGGAAAAGGACATAAACTAGGGAACAACACGGGCGCCCCCGGCTGCGTTTTGTGCTACGGACCACTGGACGTTACGTTTCCGTCCCCCCCCCCCCGCCCCCACCGAGAACAGTCCAGTCGAGGGCCAACAAGGAGGCGAGTTCCCCCCCCACACACACACACACACACACACTCACACACAACCCCATCTCACAGAAGGGAAATGTAGTTTTTAGGGACCATCCCACGCCGTCCACCGACGACTCCGATGATCCACAGTTCGTCTAAAGACTCCACGCCGCTTATGACGTCCCCGGACTAGAAAGAGACGGGAGGTCACACCATCAATGAGGATCGACACGGACACACGGACACACGGACACACGGACACACGGACACACACGGACACACGGACACACGCACACACGGACACACACACACACACGGACACACACACACACAGCTGACCTTCAGAGTGAGTTCATCTTCGCTCTCTGCTGTGAAGTCAAACAGAGCCCTGGCCACCCCCCAGCCGGCTGGTGGGGGGCCCGGGTTCGGCTGACCTGCAAACAGGGAGGGCCATCAGTTCCATCAGCAGCACCAGGCCTATCAAATCTACCCATCTATGTACAGTATATCTGCACATATATATACACACACACACTACCAGTATAGAGCCAAGTCTACCTATATACACCACCAGTATAGGGCAGAGTCTATCTATATCTACACTACGAGTAAAGAGCTGAGACTACCTATATCTGACGTCTACCTTTGGACACACTGCCGGTATAGGGCTCGGTGAAGGCCACAGGGTAGAGCCCCTCCCGGTCCTCCACTCTTCCTCTCCTCCAGTCGGGGTCGACGTGCTGCAGGACTCTGATCAGCGCCCCCTGCTGGAAGGACAGGTCGTCCACCGTCTGACCGGGGAAGTTAAACACCGCCAGCGCCCACTCCTCCTGCTTCTCCTGGAGCACACCAGTCCACCATGAACCCACATCAATATAACATATTCTATGTGAACGTTGAGCTACACACATCGATATAACATCAATGTAACATATTCTATGTGAACGTTGAGCTACACACATCGATATAACATCATATCTATTCAATGTGAATGTTTAGCTACACACCAGGAACACACGTCAATAGTTCCACGATGATATATATTCTATGTGAATGTTTAGTTACAAACACCAACATAAAATAGCATACATTCAATGTGACTGTTTCGCTACACACACACACACCAACATAACATAGTACATAATATGTTAAGTAGCTACACACCGTCAGTACTGGGGCTTCAGAGGACGCTGGTTCTGTAAAAGACAACGACGAGAAGCTCACTTTATAAATAACAATATAATAAACATACTGTAAAAATTATGAAATGACTGAACTGTGAATAGATGCACGTTTATCTGTGCGTGTAATGTACTAAAGCATTACCCGTATTTTCCAGTAAAGTGACATCCTTTGTCAAAGAAATGGCTTCGGTGGTTGCCTTGGGCGACGGCGACGGGAGGGGCTCCAGGACCTGGGTGAAGCTGAGGGGGAAGATGCCGGTTCGCCCATGGATCTGGCCCCGCCCCCAATCCTGACCAATCAGCTCAGAGAGAGCGATGACATCACCCTGGGAGAAGGTCAGCTCATCCTCCTCCTGTCCATCGTAGTCACACCTGGCTACACACCTGGGACCACTGGAGAGACAGAGAGAGAGACAGTCAGCACACCTGGGACCACTAGAGAGACAGTCAGCACACCTGGGACCACTGGAGAGACAGACAGTACACCTGGGACCACTAGAGAGACAGAGAGAGAGAGCAGTCAGCACACCTGGGACCATTAGAGAGAGACACAGAGAGAGACAGTCAGCACACCTGGGACCACTGGAGAGACAGACAGAGAGACAGTCAGCACACCTGGGACCACTAGAGAGACAGTCAGCACACCTGGGACCACTAGAGAGACAGTCAGCACACCTGGGACCGCTAGAGAGACAGAGAGAGAGAGAGAGACAGTCAGCACACTTAGGAACACTAGAGAGACACACAGAGAGAGACAGTCATCACACCTGGGACCACTAGAGAGACAGAGAAAGAGAGACAGTCAGCACACCTGGGACCACTAGAGAGACAGAGAGAGACAGTCAGCACACCTGGCACCACTGAAGAGACACACAGAGAGAGACAGTCATCACACCTGGGACCACTGGAGAGACAGAGAGAGAGAGAGACAGTCATCACACCTGGGACCACTAGAGAGACAGAGAGACAGTCAGCACACCTGGGACCACTAGAGAGACACAGAGAGAGAGACAGTCATCACACCTGGGACCACTAGAGAGACAGAGAAAGAGAGACAGTCAGCACACCTGGGACCACTAGAGAGACAGAGAGTGAGACAGTCAGCACACCTGGGACCTTTAGAGAGACAGAGACAGTCAGCACACCTGGGACCACAAGAGAGACAGTCAGCACACCTGGGACCACTAGAGACACAGAGAGAGAGACAGTCATCACACCTGGGACCAATAGAGAGACACAAAGAGAGAGACAGTCATCACACCTTGGTCCACTGAGAGACAAACAGAGAGACAGTCATCACACCTGACCACTAGAGAGACACACTGACATTAAGCACACATGGCAAAGCACCGGGGACAACTAGAGTTCACATAGATAGAGACAACCTGGCTATGCGCCTGGGTACACTAGAGACACAAATAGAAAGACAGTAGCAACATCTGGCGACAGACACAGCCTGGAGCACTAGTGACACACATAGAGGCAGCAATCACACCTGGAAACGCACCTGGGACCATTAGACACTGACAGAGAGAGACTCCACCCCACACACACACACACACACATACATAGAGAGACACATACACAGATATATAGAAAAGACCCACAAACACATACAGAAACAAACATATACCGTGTGCGTGCGTGCGTGCGTGTGACGTGTGTGTTACCTGATAGGTGGTGATACTTCTGGATCTTTCTGTTTCGAGGGCTGAACCGTAAGACTGGACTGGAGGAACAGAGACACAGTTCTAGTATTATTATCTTTAATCTACCCACGTGTTTGTATGATATTATTATTGTCTCCATTATATTCATGTTTTTTTTAATGTATCTCCTCTGATGCCGGAGGAGGCCAAATCACCTGAATGTCTGAGATGCCAAACTCCTCAGAGACTACTTTTGACTGGCTGTCCAGACCGGGGAGCACCTCCTGCTGGATGTCCAGGAGGCCTGTTGATTGGTCAACAGACTGTTCCGTGATCAGCTGAGGTGCGGGAGGAGTGGAGCCCTGGTCGTCAAGGACATTCAGGACTTCCTGCTTCTGCTGCAGAAAGCGATCAACAGGAAATGTTGATGTTTGTTTCCAACTTTCCATTATCTGCGTGTGTGTGTGAAGAGTGAGTGAGTGATCGTGTGCACGTGTGTGTGCGGGCACGTGGGTGCGTGTGCGTGCGTGTACCATGTAGCTGATATAAAGCGGGTGGCCAGGTTTCGGTCTAGGTGGAAGGGGCGGTCCTTTCTTCAAGGCCTTCTGCCCCTGCTTGTGATTGGCTGGGACAGAGGAAGGGGCGGGGCTCTCCTGGAGGGAAGAAGGCTGCTGTATGGCAGACGACGCTGACGGGGCCGGCTTTGTTCGGGACGGAGGCGTCTGATTGGCTACTGATGAGGATGTGACAGTTGGAGGGGGCGGTCGGCCAGGAACAGTTTTGATTGGTGGAGGGCGAAGGGGGAGGGCTTTCACCCCTGAAGGCCTTGGGAGGGGGGAGGGGGGGGGGGGGAGACACAATATGTATTCATCATTACACACTTAGAAGTGTATAAGTAATATTTGTGTACAAAAAACGATTGAATGAGTGTGAGTGAGTGAGTGAGTGTGTGTGTGCGTGGGAGTGACTACCTTGGGGGGGGCCCGGGGCTACTCCTCCTCTGAGTTGGGGCGTGGGGGGCAGCAGGCAGGGTGGGCGGTTTGACGCCCAGGGCAGGAGGGGTAGGGACGCAGTGGCTTCGAACGCCCAGGGCAGAGAACGGGCCAGGAGACACAACATGGGCACTTCAAGCCCAAGAGATGGAGCTACAGAGACACACACACACCACACACACACACACACACACACACACACACCACACACAAACACTGCCTCTTGATGTGTGTGTGTGTGCCATAAACCAAACCACATGGCTCTGGTTTCTACCACAGCGGAGTCAGCAGACCCCACCCTCTTGGCCCTCACACACACACGCAACAAAACACTTCTTTGTACTAGGCCCCCACACACACACACACACACACACACCAACACATAAGTGTATAGTGCACAGGCACGCATGTATACAGACATCAATTGGAACAATTATAGGATAGAAAATATAATACGAATACTGCATTATGTCTACCTCAGTGAGAGACAGATAGGGAGACAGACAGGCAGCAGACAGTCAGACAGACAGACAGACAGACAGACAGACATGCAGGGCAGTCGGGGTCTCACCGCTGGCTCTCCTTGACGACATGGACGTTAGACTGGAGGGTTTTCCTGGGACGGCGGGACGATCCCTTCCTGTCTTCACTGTAAACAGGAAGTGGAAGTAATTGGCATCAATATCCTGTTGGCATTGAGCCGCCATACGGGGAGCACATTACTCACACATACATGCATTATCCTTCCTGTTTGAAAGATGTACACATCCTCTCTAAAATACATATAGATATATGTCCTGCCCAAGAGATCTACCCCTCCTGTTAAAATGATATACTCCTCCTGTTTAAGATACCTACATCCTCCCTATGTGTTCTCAGCTGGACACACACACACACACACACACACACACACACACACACACACACACACACACACACACACACACACACACACACACACACACACACACACACACACACACACACACACACACAGGTTAATGTGTGGTACTGATACAGGATCATCAATCTTAAGTTACCAGTGTCTGTGGTGGTGGAGCCGTCGCCTGTGGTGGGTGTGCTGCTGGTCTTCCCTGGGGCTTGTGCCTCTCTCTCAGTGCGGGTCCCAGGCAGGCTGGGGGGTCTCGGGGGGGCTGTGGTCCCCAGGCTGGCCCGAGGGGCAGGGCGGGGCCTGGGGGAGGGTTTGGGGGCGGGGCTCCGGGAGGGAGAGGCCTCCTCCGAGACGGGTGCGGGGGAGACTCCGTCCTCCCAGAATTCCTTGCACTGAGGTTTGGGCGCGACGGTGGGAGGGGCTGGCTTGGCCGGTTGCCCCTGGAGACGGGGGCGTGGCTCTGGTCGCGTTGGGGCGGTTGCGCACCCTGCGTTCCCGACGTCTCCTTGACAACTGTCCGACAGCGGCGGCTGCTCTCGCTGGAAGGCATCGATCCTGGCCTTCGGTTCAGCCATGCCCCCCTCTTCCTCCTCCTCCTCCCCCTCCTCGCTCCCTGATTGGCTGGGCCCGCTGTCGCCCCTGCGGTCCTCAGGGAAGCCCCAGTCGTCTGAGCTGAAGGCCTCCAGCAGCTCCCGCAGGTACTTCCCCGGGCTCACGTCCTGGTGGGCGACGTCGCCCCCCCTCCCGAGAGCCGCGAGCGTGGCGTGACCGTCGGCGCGCAGCTTCACCAACGTCTGGACCGGGACGTCGGCGCCGGCCTGCTTCTCGATGAGTTTAGAACGGGGCCGGGGCCGGGGGCGCTCCGCCGGGGCGCGGGGGGAGGGGTTCGAGGGAGGAGGAGGAGGAGCCACCCCAGAGAGAGGCTCCCACTGGTCGGTCTGGGAGCAGGACGCAGAGGTCACGAGGGAGCGGGGGCGCGTCCTCGCTGCTCTCACGGAGGACTGGCCGGCATCGGTGCTGGTGAGGTCATCAACGTGAGACAGCGGTCGGGGCGGAGCGTGGAACGACGGACGGGGCGGTCTGGACGGCCTTCGGACTACACACACACACGCACACACACGCACACACACACACACACATGCAAGACTTTAGAGGAACACCACTGATAAAGTTATTCAGACAGACAGACCGTCAGGCCGACCGGTCCCCTCACCTGCAGCACATTGCGGGTCAGGTGGGGGCGGACCCAGGTCGGTCTGGGTGGCACTGGTTACCGTGGAGACAGTCCTCAGGCAGGAGGAGGAGGAGGAGGGGGCAGGTATGGAGGAGGCGAGAGGAGGGAGGAGGACTTGTTCCTGGGACTTCTCTCTGATGACTTCCTCGTAGGAGGGGGGAGGCTTGGGAATAAACATTAATATTACTATTAGTAATTAAAACTGCTACCAATTAAAGGTTGGGTATGGAATTCTCTTTTTTGGCCATTTTTGCAAAATCACTTGAAATCCTTATCATAACCCACTGAGTTAGAAGTACTGACATGAAAATTAAACAAGTCAATCATCTGTGGAACGGGCAGGGCTCGAAAAACTCCAGCCAATGATTTCCAGACCCACCGAGTGGCATTGGACAGTAAGTACGTCAATCAAACGGTCGTACTGCACTCCCCCTCCCCCGATCCCCGCGCGTGACCCCTTCGTGCACGTACTCAAAGCTCGTGACCCAGAGCAAGCTTCTGTTTGTTGTTATCCTGCGGTAGCTACTGGAGCTAGCAAACTAGCTAATGGCTCGCTCTCGCGCATCTGTGTTCACGCTCGTGCATGATTGGGCATCCGTGTACTTGGAATGGGTGGAGTCAGAGAGTCAGCGTTGAAGGAGAGGGGGTAGGACCATTTGAGTTGTGTATTTTCAAAGTCTGCTGGCGAATCGCAAATCCCATACCCAACCTTTAACCAACACCATCCGGCCGAACTGCCTTTCGTTGAGTTAACGGAGGTTGACAGTCAAGGTGCCAGGATGTGGCTGTCGACGCGTTGTAAGAGACCAATCAGCAGTGACATGAACTCGACTGCGAGAGTAGAGCTAACCTGTGAGAGATAATACGTCTCTCCCCGAGCAGACACTCTCTGGGCGTGGTGGGCGCTTTGTGAACTTACTGCCGAGTACAACAGACGCCGTGGGCACCTTTGTTTGGTTTCTCCAGAGTATCTGCCTGTACAACTCTCGGTTGTTGAATCCGACACAAGGACTTGTATCCTGCGAGTAGCAGTAAATATCTGTACGTATTCAAGAATTAAATTTGCTTGTGAGCATGTTGAGCATGGCCTCGACAGCAAATTTTATTATCACCATGATTTTATTACTACTATGAGGATTATCAATAATTTTCCTTAACCATTATTATTATTTCTACAATGATGATTTTCATAAATATTACTTTCACCATTATTATCACTACTATGATGATTATGAATATAACAATCACGATTATCATTAGTATTAGTATGATTATTACTAATCATACTGATATTAATTGCATTGTATTGGTGAGTTAACTTGCGATTAATCACACTTTTACGTATTATGTTAAATCCACTCCAATTGAAGTTAAATGAGATTAACAAATCGAATGGCACATTATTTTCATATCAAATGTACTTAATAAGCAAAAACTAGACAAAGTGATCTTGAGGGAGTTTATTGACTTGTGTGGGTTGAAAATGAAACTTACGGAACACCACAGATTTGGGAATTGTAAACAGGCTCATTTTATTAGTACATTTGTAACCCAATAGTTACTACGTCTAGCTAAATTCAAGTATCGCCACAGATTTGGGAATCGTAATCAGGCCGTCACTTACTGCAATTGTAATTGAATGTTAAGTAAATTGAATTAAAAACAAAAGTGATTTCCAATATGAATGTTGACATTCTGTGGGCCAAATCTTTCAAAATAAAAAAAATGTGCGTCAATGCGTCAATTTGTATTAATCGCGTTAAAATAAGATTGCTTTAACGCGCAATTAACATTAACACGTTAACTTGCCCAGCCCTAGAAAAAATACATCTGGAATGATGCGTGTCAATCTATAAAACAGACAACAGACCGACGGAGACAGAATGGCAGACAGACAGACAGACCTGGATGGTGGGGGGGATGGTGGGTGTCCAGATCTGACTGGCGGGAGGAGGCGGGGGTGGGAATCCCCCAGATGCCCCTGGGAACCAGGAAGTGGAGGACAGGGGCTCCGCTGATAGGATGGTGATCTCCGGTCGCCTAGCAACACATCACCCTCAGATTAACCTTGACAACAGCCCACAGATTTTTAGCTCAGATTTAGCTAGAAACCAGTAAAAATGTTGTTCAATAAGTCATTACAGAATTAATGTATTTATATTTAAACAATCTATTACATTTTATTTTTATTCAGGGGTGAAAGAAGGAACCTGATTGGTCGAGAGAAGGTCTTACCTTCTGTCTCTCTCTCTGTCTTGTACTCGCTCTCTCTCTCGCTCTCTGGGTCCCTCACAGACAGATGTAGACCTTGTGGTCGCTAGCAGGCAGACAGACAGACAGACAGACAGGTTAGGCGGGAAAACAAACAGACAGGCATATACAGTTATATATTTAACGTGCTACACTGTGTTCCTAAAATGAACCATCTTCTCAAAACCTTTATCAAAAGGTATCAAGGAAGTTTCAGTAATATCCCAAATGTTGGATTTACCCTTCATATGTTGTGTACTGACCATCAAACCATCCTTGATTGGGATGATGACTAGTAGTATAGTTTCTCTGTGAGGCTGTGTGAGTGACTGTCTGGGGGACCAATCCATTGCTTGCCGTTAAACAAAGCAATTCATGAGGTTCCACCTCTATCTCTCCCCTTTTACAAGTCTGAATCTCTATGGGAAAGTTACCACGGTCCTCTGCAAACAATGACGTAAAGCCTTGGGTTATAAAAAGGGTGTCTGGTCTGTGAGGTAAGGGATTGGACACGGAGCAGAGGAACCCTACTCACTACGCTTCAGGACAGCTCTGATGGACGAGAGAGGCCCCTGGCTGTAGAGAGAAAGAGAAAGAGAGAGAGAGAGAGAGAGAGAGAGAGAGAGAGAGAGAGAGAGAGAGAGAGAGAGAGAGAGAGAGAGAGAGAGAGAGAGAGAGAGAGAGAGAGAGAGAGAGAGAGAGAGAGAGAGACATCAGAAACAAGAGATACCACATTTAACCTCCATCTCGCCCTCTCTCTAGGAAACTGAAGAGGGAGGAAATGGAGATGATTCATTTAGTTGTTCCTGATGAAGAGTATACTTTCACCCCCGCTGCCAAAGTATAACTACTACACAACAATGCAGTACATGTTTATCACACATTAATCCTTCTTCTTCCTTTTCTAAACGTCCTGTCCTTTCTTTGACGCGGATTGGCTTTAAGGAGAACATAAAACCACCATCTCTTCCTCCTCCACCACCATTACACAAACAATGACCTCACACACACACACACACACACACAGCAGACCCTCTCCAGCCGGTTGTCAAGCAGACCAAAAGACAGCCAGACGACTTTAAATAGAGGAAGAGTGAAGTCATAGGCCTACAGGGACTAACTACTGCTCTACTACTACTACACTACAAACAAATGGATAAATACACCACGCAATAAGGGACAGAAACACTAGATGCAAACATCCACATCAGTAAAGGTTGACCCACTTTGAACTCTTAACCAGCATCCACGTTTCCTAAAGGCAGGAAAAATGGTCACATTTTCCAAGACCGAACTTCCATAGGGGTCCAGGGTCATATCAAAGGAAGTGCAGGAAGCAGGGGCAGGAGAAGAAAGACAGGAAGCAGAGTCTTACCTGTGACGATGTTCTGGCTTACGTCTGTTAGGGCGATCTAGATGGAGGGAGAGAATTAAAGAAAGAAGGAAAGAAAAAAAGAAAGACAGAAAGACACAGACAGACAGGAATACACAAGTTAAAATATGAACAAAAAGTTGTGTTTGTCCAACTTTTCCAGAGAGGTTTGTTTCCCACCTCTTGTATGAGCTAAAAGCTAAAAGCACAGCAACAAGCAGAAACTCCCGAACTCCACAAGACCACAGCAACGTGTCGTCTGCCTCTCCCTAGAGCCCCCTCTCTGCGCCCTGATCTCCTGATTGGTCGTCTCTCTCTCTCTCTCTCTCTCCCTCTCTCTCTTTCTCTCTCCCTCTCTCTCTTTCTCTCTCCCTCTCTCTCTTTCTCTCTCCCTCTCTCTCTTTCTGGTTCTCTCTCCCTCTCTCTCTTTCTGGTTCTCTCTCTCTCTCTCTCTCTCTCTCGTCTCTCTCTCTCTCTCTCTCTCTCTCTCTCTCTCTCTCTCTCTCTCTCTCTCTCTCTCTCTCTCTCTCTCTCTCTCTCTCTCTCT
Organism: Melanogrammus aeglefinus; assembly: GCA_900291075.1. NCBI lineage: Eukaryota > Metazoa > Chordata > Actinopteri > Gadiformes > Gadidae > Melanogrammus > Melanogrammus aeglefinus. The sequence goes on from OLKM01000589.1 coordinate 27,241, forward strand.
CTCTCTCTCTCTCTCTCTCTCTCTCTCTCTCTCTCTCTCTCTCTCTCTCTCTCTCTCTCCCTCCCTCCCTCCCTGTCCGGGATTAAAACAACATGACTGCATCACTCTCCCAGAGTCTCCCACGCTGGCAGTGCTGCGATTGGTGGGAGGAATAAGGAAGTCAGGCTCTGATTTGCTGTGCTGGAGTTGCGCTGAAGTCATCATGCTGTTTCATCAATTCCATATGCGTTCACAGCTGGTTCACTGTTAGAGCGGCGTTCAAAACACACCATTTTATCATTAACACTCCACATTGTTTGAGTTATACTGCGCGCTGGCCAGTACAGCAACGGCCCTCTACTGCTGGACACTTGGAGCTGTCAAGAACAAGAAGAGTCTCAATCTGGTGGACACTTGGAGCTTACCAGTACAACCAGTAGCAGACTGTGGTTGTACTGGTAGTTGCCCAGGACATCCACAGTCTGCTGCTACTAGTGCCTTCCTCCATGTACCATGTTTGTCTGCACTTTTTTTTTTTAGTTGGACACACCTTTGTGCCTGTGATGACGTGTTCACGCCATAATTTATGGTTTTAGAGTCACCTGCACAGGCAGGTGCACGCGCTGGAGCGAAACCCCCCAAACAAACGCGAAAAGGACGGGGGCCGAGGAAGTTCAACGTCAACAACCAAACACTCCATCACCATACTATATTACTCCACTCTGTCTAGTTTGACGGACTTTCAGGGAGAACCAAGGAGACCGACTCAACACTAGTAGCCTACCCGAGATGTGTCAGCTTACCTCCGCCGGCGCTTGGCCTCGGTTGTCGGCGAACCACTGGTTCTTCCGTCGTCTCCAGTCCGCTCTCCTCTTCCTCGTCAGTCCGCGCTTCGGCCATCTCTCCTTTCTTTCTACTGTCTCTCTTCTGTCTCCCACCCCCCGCTCTCTCCGGAGGAAAATGGAGCTGGTTCAAAACAACACAACCAACATTTCTCCTCCTCCTCCTCGGTTCTATCTCCCCAACAACTCGCACAACTTCTTACAAACTACGACAAACTCCCCTAAGACCCACTCGCAGAATTCCCGGACGTGCGTGTTTCGTTTAGGGTGTTTTTCACACTAAAAACAAACAAACACTGCCGGAAGACGCTGTCGGCGGAGGAGACACCGGACTGGTTCTCCGTTTCCCGGAGGGTAGCACCGCTGCTGCGCGAGTCGGTGACGTCACCAGGGAGGAACAAAAAAGCAGGAGATATTCTGATCAAAGTTCAAGTTCCACGGTAATGCCTTAAGACTGACCCCCAGAGCAGCCTAGGTCAGCCTTTTTCCATCTGTGGTACGGCATGCGAGAGTAGTGGAGGTGATGCGTTTGTTTCAATGATATATATCATTGAAACAATATATTCTAAATATTGTTAGGTAAATAAAGCATTATAGGTTGTTGTTATGAGAAGAATTGTGTGACTTGGTTTCTTCAATTACATATTTTCCATTGTTATTTTGTGTCCATTATTTATATACCCTCAGACTGATACATTATGTATCAGTCTGACACAGTCTATATACCAGTTGCAGTGTTATTGCCTTTACCAACTTCAGCTACACAGGGAATAGAACCCATGTCCCTCACTTCCAAAGCTTCAAATGAAAAGGAAACCGAAGTTGGCTTTGGCAGTTTGTTGAAAAACAGCAAGGGATTTGATCCGAAGTTTGTATGAACATGACTCTGCCTCCGGGGTTATCACACATTCCTCTTATACCCAGTCTCCTTTAACTGCTGTTCGCTCATCCTGTCTCAGTAGAAAGCATGATATAGAAGGAAATGGCGTGGGGCTATCAAACAGTAGCACAATTGTTTAGGAACAGAGAAGCAACAGACCGACACACACACACACACACACACACACACACACACACACACACACACACACACACACACACACACACACACACACACACACACAGACAGACACACACACACACACAGACAGACACACACACACACACACACACACACACACACACACACACACACACACACACACACACACACACACACACACACACACACACACACACAGAAAGACACGCACACGCACACGCGCACGCAAGAAGCAAAATATCCCTGCGCTAGACATAGTTGTAATTGAACCTTATGTCCGCCAGAGGACGCTGTTAAACATCAATTGAAGGAGTTATTTAAAGGGTAGCCAGGAAATCATAATTAAAACCTTTAATTAAAGTATAGCCTATTTTACCCTGATGCTGAGACCTTTAAAACCATGACTTATCAGCTATTGGTCAAAAAAGTGCACAAAGGAAGAGATTGGTCGTAGGCTATTACAGACCTACTGGGGCATAACTTCCGGAGAGTTTTGTGGGCTACTGGTTACGTGTTTTAACACCGGATTAACGGGGGACGGAAGAGCTGCCCCGACTGGAACACATTCCAGGGAGATTAACGGAGCTCTGGAAAACATACTTTAAAAAAATACACCTGCTATAAATATAAAATAATCATGATGTTGATATTTATATAAATATATAATTACAATAAATACACCTGCTATAAATATAAAGGAATCATATTGATATTTATATGAATACACGTGCTATAAATAGGTCCTATAAATACATCATTATATTGATAAATGACCTCGGCCTACTTACTTCGTGCATATTAATCATACCATAAATATTTCTAAACATATATAAAATATCAACACCTTTAATCAATACTAATGAATCATTATATAAATATATAATACATATAATATAAATATATACTTACAATAAATACACCGGCTATATATATATATATATACGTGTGTATATTATGATTTGTATGTATATAAATATGAATAATTTTATGAATATGAATGTATACTTACAGTAAATACACCAGCTCTAAATAAATATCCAAATAATAATATTTAAATATATACTATATACAATAAATACACCTGCATTAAATATTAATTGTAATAATTTATTTATTCTACAAGTAGCGGTTCTACTGTGTGTGTGTGTGTGTGTGTGTGTGTGTGTGTGTGTGTGTGTGTGTGTGTGTGTGTGTGTGTGTGTGTGTGTGTGTGTGTGTGTGTGTGTGTGTGTGTGTGTGTGTGTGTAGTTTGTCTTGTCAGCCATGGTTCAGACAGTAGGCACACTGTTCTCATGCGGTGGGCGGGGCTTAGGCGCGTGTGTGGGCGGGGCGAGTGACAGCTGAGCCACTAATGCGTCCAGTGTGTCCCTGTCAAATCACATAGCTCCACACTGAGGTTGGTTGAACACACACCGTACCATCAGAGTTACATTCAGACACACACACACACACACACGGAGGATGGACGAACACACACTTTACACTCTGAGTTACAGACAAACACACTGAGGACAGACACATATACAACACTCAGACTTCAGCAGAGAGAGACAGAGACAGAGACAGAGAGACAGAGACAGAGAGACAGAGACAGAGAGACAGAGACAGAGACAGAGAGAGAGAGAGAGAGAGGACTGCTTAAGGTAAGGTTTCCGTTTTGGCAAGGGGTCAAACAATAGATTAAGGCCTTGATTTAATATAACTTTATTTGTAAAATGTGTTGCTCACCACTTTGTTCATGTTTTATAATAATTTGTCATCGTCAAAATTGACTTGCTAACTTTGCTTAAATCTCTTAAACTATTTAAACACCAGCTGATGCCTTTGTTAACTCCACACACATGCAAACACACTCACACCTGCCCAGTCACAAACACACACACACACACACACACAACACACACACACACACACACACACACACACACACACACACACACACACACACACACACACACACACACACACACACACACACACACACACACACACACACACACACACACACACAACACACACATTATGAATCTATGGGGTGGCTTTCTATTGGATGCCGTGTGTTTGTAGGTCACCAGCAGAAGTCTCTTTTAAAACCAGATGCCAGTACACACACAGGAGGGATTACACACACACACACACACACACACACACACACACACACACACACACACACACACACACACACACACACACACACACACACACACACACACACACACACACACACACACACACACACACACTACAGGATGAATTGGGATTAAACCTCCTAGTCCACGCCCCAACCCCAACCCTGTTTGTCCCTGAGATCCTTCGGTCAGCCAGTAAATCATGACCTCATTTTATTAATACATAGACAAGCAGGTGTTAGACAGTGACTACAGAGAAAGGTAAATCATGGTATAGGGTTAGGGTTAGGGATCATTTGTACGGTAGTCTGCACAGTACGCCCCGTGTGCTAGTGAACTATACACTGTGGCCTGACTTTAGTTTGTGTGTCTGGTGTCCAGTCTAACGTAAACTGGAGCATGGACCGATCCGACCCCTATTAGTCAATCAAAATGATGGGCTCCGGCGTTACCGGGGGCAACAAGAAGAAGTCCCAGACCCTGAGAGGGGTGGACCCGGACACCTGCATGATGGTGTTCAAGAACCACTGGACACAGGTACTTTCTTTCTTTCTGTCTGTCTGTCTGTCTGTCTGTCTGTCTGTCTGTCTGTCTGTCTGTCTGTCTGTCTGTCTGTCTGTCTGTCTGTCTGTCTGTCTGTCTGTCTGTCTGTCTGTCTGTCTGTCTGTCTGTCTGTCTGACTCTCTGTCTGTCTGACTCTCTGTCTGTCTGACTCTCTGTCCTGTCTGACTCACTGTCTAGCTGTCTATCTGAACCTTTAACTTCAGGTTCCTCTATCTGTCTTCAGGTGGTAAAGATTCTGGACAAACACGAGCCGAGTCGCTGCGGTGCTCTGAGCTTCTTCTCTGGTCTCTCTGGCGCCTCCCCAGGTGCCAGTGGTGGAGGAGGGGTACTGCGCCTACCCACCATCCCCACGGACGAGGCCAGCGCCGTGCACAACTACGTAGAACACATGCTGTACCTTCTGATGGAGGAGGAGCCCGGCCGAGGTCTCACACACACACACACACACACACACACACACACACACACACACACACACACACACACACACACACACACACACACACACACACACACACACACACACACACACACACACACACACTTATAGAAGCACACTCATGAGCAAGGCATCACTTGGACCTTACCAACAACAACATTACCAACACCAGGAGAGAGGTGTGACCTGGTGAACCCAGGCAGCGCTTTGATTGGCCGTGTAATGCGTGTGGTGTGTTTCCAGGCGGGGCCATGGGTCCCATCCT
>OLKM01000589.1:37500-47500 GCA_900291075.1 Melanogrammus aeglefinus
AGGCAGCGACGGATCGGTCGGACAATACGTCGCGTCCCCCATACGTCAGACACGCCCTCCGTCATCCGTCGACGAACGTGTACAATGTGAACGCGGTGGAACCAACAGTGAACCGAACCCAAGCTAACCCTAACTTACTGTGAACATAAATGTAACTAATCCTTACAGTTATCCTAACCTGAACCTTAACTAGCTGTGGCAGTGACCTTAGTAGTATAAAAAATATCCAGTATTTGTATTCCCATTCCGGACTCCTGTTCCTCCAGGGCCTGTCGGACCTGGTCTGCTCTGTACGATGGCCTCAGACCGCTCCCTCAGGGCGGGGGGAGAAGAGGTGGGGAGTGGGGTGAGGAGAACGGACGACAGACGGAGGAGGGAAGGGAAGGAGGGGAGGGGGCAGGAGAGGAGGCGGACACCGTCACCATGGGCAACGAGATGGACCGTCGCATCTCCATGTACGAGCTGGAGTGGGACGACATGTTCAGGGACGACGACGCCGCCATGATGTCATCGTCGTCAACGTCGTCGTCAGGGGTGGCCGAGCCCCCAGACACATCCAGGAGATGCGCCGCAGCGCCACCGTCCTGCTGCGCGGGGGCGGGGCCTATGCGGAGGAGTCAGACTTCCAGGACGATGTGCTCGTGTACCACCTGGTCGCCCTGAGGGATGCCAGGACGCCCGGCACCCTGGAGCCAGACACCAGCCGGCTAGCTGCTAGTAGCCAGATATGTAACAGTAGCCAGCTAGCTGATAATAGCCAGATAGCTAACAGTGGCCAGACAGCTAAGAGTAGCCAGATAGCTAACGGTAGCCAGCTAGCTAGCAGTAGCCTGCTAGTTAAAAGTGGACAGATAGCTAACAGTAGCCAGATAGCTAACAGTAGCCAGCTAGCTAGCAGTAGCCAGCTAGCTAAAAGTGGACAGATAGCTAGCAGCGGACAGACAGCTAACGAGACAACGGCCTTGGCGCCACCACAGGTGTGCAGTGTGGCGGAAACAGTGAACAATATCATGTCATCACGGCGACAGAGCGAAGATGCAATGAGAGAGGAGAGGAGCAGGAGGGGAGGAAAGGAGACAAGGAGAACAGAAAGAGGAGGGAGGAGGTGCAAGTCCCTCGTAAACGGTTTCACGAATTATGACCATGACACCCTCACACAGCAGCATACACACTCCAAACCACAGGACCACGCACGCCTAAACACACACCAAAACGCGCAACTAAACACACAACACAACACACACATACACGCACACCAAAACACACACCTAAACACACACATGAACAAACACAGAAAGATGCACCAAAATCCACGCCTAAACGCACACCAAAACACACACCCTGACACACACAACAAAGAGTCCTTGGTCACAGGGGAAGCCCCTGGTGACAGCTTCCTGTCTGCGTACCATGAGCTGATGCTGTGGTTGGGCAGGGACCCCAACGCCGACCGCGACGACGACCATGACAACGACCCCAGTGACCTCGTCACATTCAGGAGACGGGTCCAAGCACTGAGGCAGAAACAGGAAGAGGAGGGGCTTGAGGAGGAAGTGGACTTTAACTCGTGGAAGGAGGAGGAGGACGAGGAGAGGAGGAGTGGCAGCAGAGAACAAGGCATTTCCTTCACAGGTCAGATTCTATTAGATGATTGATTTGTTAGAGGTTAAGCTGCTGTAGGTGAGCTCTGACAGTTGTAAACAGAAAGAAGAAAGAAGAACGAGAGAGGAAGATTTTGAAAGTAACAACACCAAAGAAACCTCAATGTCGGAAATGTTTTTCCACCATTGAGAGGTGTTGCATTCCCTCACCTGTGATTGACAGGCAAGATGATTGGTATTATATCGAAACGATCCCATGCAGAGTGAGGCGCAGTAAACTAGAAACAAATACTCTCACAGAGCATTCCAATAACTTATATCTGACAGATGTCTTTGGCATTTCTAATGTTACACTCAAATAACAGCTCTTAAATCTATCCTACAGCACCTCTAAGCTTATCGTTGGATTAGATAAAGCTTCTGTGTTAAGATCGTTGAGTTGTTCAGTGTTCTGTAACTCATTATGGGATGTAACACGTACCTGCAGGTCAGTGTTCTGTAACTCATTATGGGATGTAACATGTACAGGTCAGTGTTCTGTAACTCATTATGGGATGTAACACGTACCTCAGGTCAGTGTTCTGTAACTCATTATGGGAAGTAACATGTACAGGTCAGTGTTCTGTAACTCATTATGGGATGTAACACGTACCTCAGGTCAGTGTTCTGTAACTCATTATGGGATGTACCATATTCCTGCAGGTCCGTTCCTCAGTGTTCTGCTCTCTCGGCTGGAGAACCTTCTGGACAACTCTATCGCCGTCAACCTGCTGCTCACGGGCATCCTGGCTCAGCTGGCCTCGTACCCGCAACCTCTGCTCAGATCCTTCCTGCTCAACACACACACACTGAGCACACGCACACTCTATCAGGTAGCGCACACACACACACACACACACACACACACACACACACACACACACACACACACACACACACACACACACACACACACACACACACACACACACACACACACACACACACACACACACACACACACACACACACACACACACACACACACACACACACACACACACACACACAGAAACACACACACACATGCACGCACGCACACACACACACACACACACACACACACAACACACACACAGCACGCACGCCATAGCACCCACACAACACACACACACACACACACACACACACACACACACACACACACACACACACAAACACACACACACACAGAAACACACACGCACGCACGCATGCACACACACACACACACTATAACACAGAGGTATACAAGCACACGCACTACAGTAGTACTAGTCACGCTACATAGCTGACGTGTCCTACAGTAACACACCCTTTGAACCTTTAGTCCACAAGGTGGCAGCAGATGGAAGCATTAGGGAGAGAGTCTGAGGTGAATCATCAACCCAAAGATGCTTCCTGTATTCTCAAACACAAGCTAACACGCAAAATGAGTGAACAGTTGAGACGGCTTTCCATTGATAACTTCATTTGACGTAAACACACTTTCACACACATGAAACATACATGTTTGGTTTGGTTTAACTTGCGTTCTTTGTGTGGGTGTCTGTGTGTGTGTGTGTGTGTCTGTGTGTGTATGTGTTTGAGGGTTTGTGTGTATTTGTGTCCGTATGTTTGTGTGTGTTTTGTGCGTGCGTGTGTGTGTGTGTGATTGCGTGTTCATAGGTGCTATCGTCAGTGCGTGTGCAAATAGAGAACTATATGTCTGACAGACCAGACTACGTTTCCATGGTAACACAGGCCTGGAGGTTCCTATTGGCCAAGGACCAGAGGGTCGAAGGTGAGATTGACGAAGCACACACACACACACACACACACACACACACACACACACACACACACACACACACACACACACACACACACACACACACACACACACACACACACACACACACACACACACACACACACACACACACACACACACACAACACACACACACACACACACACACACACACACACACACACACACACACACACAATATACACACACACACAACACACAGACACACCACACACACACACACACACACACACACACACACACACACACAACACACACACACACACACCACACACACACACACACACACACACACACACACATACACACCCACAACAGACAGACACACATGCACAAACAAACATATACACACACACACACACACACACACACACACACACACACACACACACACACACACACACACACACACACACACACACACACACACACACACACAGGCATGGCGATAGGGGGGGAGCGACAGCAGTGTCAAGTGCCCCGGGGCCTTGGCATGACAAAGGGCCCGTCAATTTAAAAAATAAAATAAATCAATGCCATTCACTGGAGTGGAGGCCAGGGGCCCATGGCAGCTTTCTGTCCATGCCTACTGTCAGCCATTTTATTTTTTATATACCATACTGTAGTAGGCACTAAGAGAATATATTTAACAACTCATACTTTTTAATAACTCTTACTCACTGTGTAGTTTAGGTACCAACAGATTATATGTAATCACTCTTACTCACTGTGTAGTTTAGGTACTAACAGATATAACTCCTACTCACTGTGTAGTTTAGGTACTAACAGATATAACTCCTACTCACTGTGTAGTTTAGGTACTAACAGATATAACTCCTACTCACTGTGTAGTTTAGGTACTAACAGATATAACTCTTACTCACTGTGTAGTTTAGGTACTAACAGATCATGTGTAGTAACTCCTACTCACTGTGTAGTTTAGGTACTAACAGATATAACTCCTACTCACTGTGTAGTTTAGGTACTAACAGATCATGTGTAATAACTCCTACTCACTGTGTAGTGTAGGTACTAACAGATATAACTCCTACTCACTGTGTAGTTTAGGTACTAACAGATCATGTGTAATAACTCCTACTCACTGTGTAGTGTAGGTACTAACAGACCATGTGTAGTAACTCCTACTCCGTGTGTAGTTTAGGTACTAACAGATATAACTCCTACTCACTGTGTAGTTTAGGTACTAACAGATCATGTGTAGTAACTCCTACTCCGTGTGTAGTTTAGGTACTAACAGATATAACTCCTACTCACTGTGTAGTTTAGGTACTAACAGATCATGTGTAATAACTCCTACTCACTGTGTAGTGTAGGTACTAACAGACCATGTGTAGTAACTCCTACTCACTGTGTAGTGTAGGTACTAACAGACCATGTGTAGTAACTCCTACTCACTGTGTAGTGTAGGTACTAACAGACCATGTGTAGTAACTCCTACTCACTGTGTAGTGTAGGTACTAACAGACCATGTGTAGTAACTCCTACTGCTGTGATGTGTAGCTCCTAGTGGCACGGGGGCCCCCCCGCTGCCCCCCTGCCCCCCCATGCAGTCCCAGGACAAGGCGAGGGTGTTCGCCATCATCCTGTACGGCGAGTTCCTCAAAGAACTGGCGGCGCTGGCTCCAGGAACACAGCATCACACCCTGACCTATGGGTATACTGGGTATACTGGTCTGAACCAGTAGCCTCACACCCTGACCTACTGGGTATACTGGTTATACTGGTCTGAACCAGTAGCATCACACCCTGACCTACTGGGTATACTGGTTATACTGGTCTGAACCAGTAGCATCACACCCTGACCTACTGGTTATACTGGTCTGAACCAGTAGTATCACACCCTGACCTACTGGTTATACTGGTCTGAACCAGTAGCATCACACCCTGACCTACTGGTTATACTGGGGATACTGGTTATACTGGTCTTAAACAGTAGCATCACACCCTGACCTACTGGGTATACTGGTGATACTGGTTATACTGGTCTTAAACAGTAGCAACATGCCATGACCTACTGGTTATACTGGTCTGAATCCGTAGCAACACAGTATGCTATACCGGTTATGCTGGTTAGATCGGTTGCACAGGTTATACAGGTTATACAGGTTATACAGGTTATACTGGTTATACTGGTTACACTGGTCAGAACAATGCTTTTACTGGTTTATTGTTTATGCTGGTCATACTGGTTATACTGGCTCAGAATAGATCTTAGTAAATATGGTGTGTGCCACAGTTGTGTGCTACAGTTAATTTGTATACAATTAAAGCCAGGAAGTATTGATTTATACTGTATATTGCATACAATTATATTTATATATATTTGAATACAGATTATTGGAATCAATTTGAACAGAATAGTGTTTTGAAGAGATTGAATAATAGATTGACTGTGATAATGTCGAGCATATTCAGTATGTGGCTTAACACTCTTGTGGAAAAGGCTTGAGGAATATTGTGTCAGAAACAGCCTCTGAATGGACCTCAGACTAACAGTTAGACCCAGATCGAGACCATCATTCTATGCTACGTCAAATTCTTGTAGATTTCCTTTGTTTAAACGTTGACATTTTCCCTATCCTAACTTACTGGTAAATGTTGATTTACACCAATGAAATCCCCATAGCATGTTGAAGTTGAACATAACTGTGTTAACTATTTTAACGGATATCCTTTACATTTCTGCTGTTACTACTGTTACGGTTAATTTACCAAACAACATCTGGTTTATGTTGCTTCCCTTTCCGCCTCGGAGCCGGGTCGTAACAACTACGGTGATTGATAACTTTTAGAATACTGCTGTTACTATGGTGACGGAAACCCTTCTGAATGCTGCTGTTACTATGGTGATGGAAACCCTTAAGAATTCTGTTGCTATGGTGACGAAATTTGCTCCAGAATGCAGCTGTTACTCTTGTGATGTATACCCTTTAGAATACTGCTGTAACCATGGCGATGGATATCCTTTAGTATACTGCTGTAACCATGGTGATGGATATCCTTTTACATACTGCTGTAACCATGGTGATTGATGTCCTTTAGAATGCTGCTGCTACTATGGTGATGGATACTCATTAGAATGCTGCTGTTACTGTTGACTGATACCCTTCAAAATGCTGCTGTTACTATGGTGATTGTAACAGCCATGGATGTATATGGTCAGAATGTAATTTATATTTATTTTATGTTTCTGACAAATGTACTTATTGTAAGTCGCTTTGGATAAAAGTGTCTGTTAATTGCCCTAAATGTAAAAACAAATGTTTACGTGTGTCTTTATTGTGTGTGTTTTCTGCCCTAACTTTCTCCTTGTATTCTGTGATTAAACTCTTGCCAAACCGAAAACCATTAAATGCATTTTGACAATCAAACTCATTGAAGCGCTCGTGTGTCTTAGTGAAATAGATATTCGTTATTGAAATAGATGCAGAATTCCTCTCTGTCGCCGTAGGAACCAAAATGAAATTGCACTGCTCCATTCAAAGTCTGTTTTTTATGTGTGTTTTTTACAAACCAAGCTTGGAAATAAAAGCAACAATATATGCTTGAATATGAGTATAATATGTATACATAAATAAAATATACATTGATTATATTATAATAGAGGGGATGAAAAAACAAAGAGGGATCCACAGACACATACATGTACTCTCTCACTGAAGGACAGAGCAAGGGAAACTTAATAAAAGCTTTTTGCGTGATGAGAAACCATCTTGCTCTACTGTACAACACACCAATCACATTAGTCTGGAGGTGTGTGTGTGTGCGTGTGTGTGTGTGTGTGTGTGTGTGTTTGTGGGGTTGAGGGGGAGGGTATTTGTGTTTGCGTACGGTTAAAACTACAGCAGAATGTCCTGATGCACTTCAGGGATGGAATAATATAATGTCCCTTAGAGGACAACACCCATACACACACACACACAACACACAACACACACACACAACACACACACCACACACACACACACACACCACCACACACAACCACACACACAACACACACACACACACACACACACACCACACCACACCGGATTCACACGCACACAAAGTACACTGAGACATACAACGCAACCCTGCAGTATTACAAGCCACACCCCTCATTCCATTAACCAATAGGAAGGCTGTATAGAGGTGACACAAGGTTAAATAATTGAGACACTCCCATGTAAAAGACAACATCTTTATTCATCTTTCATCTCTTCATCATTTCCCCTGCATGACAATATTCTCTGCTTTTAGTTTATAAATCCTGGGTATGTACATTCTGTAATTACAATATTTACAATATTACACTTTTGGCACGCACATATTTACACCATCAATGGATGGAGAGTAGCTGGAACCTCCCCTGATTGGTCACAGCCGTTGCCTGGCAACCACATCCCAATTCACCTTTTTGGAAGGATATAACAGAAACCAGTGTTCCCGTCACACAATCCACGGCACCATCTCAGGATGGGAGGGGCCTAGGACATGGGGCGTGGTCTAACCAGGAGGCCTTGGAGGTCATAGGTCGATCAGGTCCCACCAACCACAATGCTTCTCAGCACCATCATATGCTTCTCTTCCACCCCATAGAAACAGTTATTTTTATAGTTTCGCAGAAATCTGTCTGTCCATCCGTCAGTCAGTCAGTCAGTCAGTCAGTCAGTCAGTCAGTCAGTCAGTCAGTCAGTCAGTCAGTCAGTCAGTCAGTCAGTCACTCAGCCAGCCAGTCAGTCAATCTCTGGTGGACCCAGCAGTCACTAAGGTCCAGGAACATTCATGTGGTTTTGGTCACGGAGGAGCCGTCTTGGTATTTACAATAAACATGAAGACTCTTTATACATTCAGCTCATCTTCCAGCTTTAGCATCCTCTCCTCCTGCTCCTCTCTCTCATCCTACTGCTCACTCCTCCTCCTCCTCCTCCTCCTCCTCCTCCTCCTCCTCCTCACTCGTCCCCTCCTCTCTCCTCTGGCTCAAAGTCGAGCAGCAGTAGTTTAGTCTCCTCTGTTCCATTGCGGCTGCCGGCGGCGCAGACCAGCCGAGTGTCGGACGCTCTGATTCGCCACACCACCCCACCTGGCGGGAGAGAAGGCATGTGATTGGTGGTGAGGCTATTTATGAGTGTGTATACAAAACAGTATATAGAAGTAAAGATAATGTATGTATTAGGCATAGTATATAGGTATATATGTAATTGTAGGGTGTATAATTAATGTTGATAGGCATTAATGATCACACCTAAAAGCCTGCACCACAAGGCTCCTTTCTAGGACCATTGAGTTTCGGTTTATACTGAAATTATTCTGTTGGCAGCGTTGTTGTGATGCATGCAGGTGATACTGTGCCCTACACTCGCAATAGAAGTTGCCACGAAATGGAAAAGGACAATGCAAAAGGTTGCTGAATGACTTAATAGCTCCTGTTTCACGCTAAATGTTGAAAAGACTAACTATGTACTTTGCCAATAGAAACAACATTGAAACTGTCACGATACCTGCATACATCAACGGACAATAAATTGCAAACGTGGATCAATATAAAAACTTCGATGTCACTATTGATCCAACTCCACTTCGAAAAACTGGTCTTCCTTGTTCCTTGTCACAAAAATACAAGGAAGACTGTTTTCCGCACTTTGGCCTCATTCCATGAGCGATACTTCAAAGACATCGTCCAAACTAATTGCTCGCGGAAAAAAAATAAAAGCTGCCTTGTTTTTCTAAATCGGTCCAAAAGCTCAGTGTTTCACTAAGCTTTAATCAGCAATGTCTCCAATTACTGACAGACTTTGTGGGCAAACATTCGTAATGGGATGTGGCTTATTCTACAGAGCGGCTTATTAGTGGTATTTTGAAACATAAAACCCCCTTTTACCGCTCGTGCGTCTTATTAAAAAAAATGCGGCTTTATTTTCGAAAGATGTGTACTTACAAGAGCCCTGACTGTGATGTGTATGCATGTAGTGTATATATGTAATGCATATATGTATGCATATATATGTAGTGTATATATGTTTGTATAGATATGTAGTTTATTTATGTATGTATGCATATAGTAGCGTTGATGTATAACGTGTACGTACCAGAGCCCTGGCTCTGCAGAGACACCAGGTCCCGGACCCAGGCTCCAGTCCGCAGGTCCCACAGCTTCACCGTCCCGTCGTCAGAACTGGACAGAACCAGACCCCGGCAGAACTGGAGGCAGGTCACGGCCGACTGGTGCCGGTTGGGCCCTGCAGAACCACAGATAGCACCCCCCCCCCAATGAAGAGAACCACAGGGAACCACACGCAGAACTACACGCCATCAGAACCCCCCGTGGTGACCCGGGGACCACTGTGTCTAATAACAGAACCCCGGGGTCCCGGCCGGTACCTTGCAGCGTGTGGAGGCACTGGCCGGTGCGGACGTCCCAGACGCGGACGGTGGAGTCCGCGTTGCCGCTGACCAGCAGGTTGTCCCTCAGCTCCATGCCGCTGGTCAGAGACTGGTGACCCGTCAGCTTGTGGACACACCCACCTGGATGGGCGGGGCTTAGAGGTCACCTGTGGCCTCGTGCT
>OLKM01000589.1:50000-55000 GCA_900291075.1 Melanogrammus aeglefinus
ACCCGTGTGTCCTAACAGGGTCCTCACACACTGGGGAGAGAGACATAGACACACAGCAGAGAGAGAGAGAGAGAGAGAGAGAGAGAGAAGAGAGAGAGAGAGAGAGAGAGGGAGAGAGAGAGAGAGAGAGAGAAGAGAGAGGGAGAGAGAGAGAGAGAGAGAGAGAGAGAGAGAGAGAGAGAGAGAGAGAGAGAGAGAGAGAGAGAGAGAGAGAGAGAGAGAGAGAGAATTAGATGGCCCCTTGAACTACTACTCATCAATTAATGAAAGAACATCAAGAGAAAATGAATGCACAGGGATTGTGTGTGTGTGTGTGTGTGTGTGTGTGTGTGTGTGTGTGTGTGTGTGCGTGTCGTGTGCGTGCGTGTGCTTGTGCGTGTGCGTGTGCGTGTGCGTGCGCGTGCGCGTGCGTGTGCGTGTGCGTGTGTGTGTGTGCACTAAATACTTTTGTATTCTACCTGAGGGCGAAAGGGCCTTTACCTTGGCGGGGATGTTGTGCTGGTTGCCAAGGTAACCCATAAACACGGCTTGTGACAAGGTTTATAACGTCTGTGTGACAATTCTATGTCTCTCTCTCTCTCTCTCTCTCCCCCTCCCTCCCTCCCTCCCTCCCTCCCTCCCTCCCTCCCTCCTCCCTCCCTCTCTCTTTCTCTCTCTCTCCTCTCTCCTCTCTCTCTCCTCCCTCCCTCCCTCCCTCTCTCTCTTTCTCTCTCTCTCCTCTCTCTCTCTCTCTCTCTCTCTCTCTCTCTCTCTTCTCCCTCTTAACTCCACAGAAGACCATTAGGACACCTTAAGTCCTGACACACTCCCTCCATTGTCCATAATTCTGGTGCAAAAATATGCTTACACACACACACACCCCATGTACACAATCTGTCAAACAGACACAGACAGACCCACACCCACTCCCACGGTCTGGTGTGGGCAGGTTGAGACAGAGAGCAGGTGTGTCAGGAAGACATTCTACCAAACCCAACTGACTACATCTGCTCCACCGTGGAACACGGTGCTTTCCTCTGCGCCACAAAGTCACTGTGAGGCATGGGCTGCTTTTAAATGTCGCAAGGAGTCTCCTACTACCATCTCTGCGTCCTTGTAATACCTGCCTGAGCACACACACAGACGCACATCAGCCCTCAGAAACGGGAACCACAGGGGAAAACGTTGGACTAGTTCACTATGATTTGGTCATGGACCAACCCGGTTACTGTGAACAGACAAAGGGTGAACCGCGATGTGGCGATTAGTCCTGTGGGGCCTGAGCAGGTCTAGTCCAACTGGCAGAGTTCAGAATGTGTGCACGAGGTATCGTAAGAAGAGGCAGTGGCGGTTCTACGTCCAGTTACGCCCCGGGCAAGACTTCCTCCAAGCGGGGGGCGGGGGAGCAGTTTCTTTAGCTGGCTTGCGGCCGCCCCGGGCAGCTGCCTGGTTCGCCCGTGCCTAAAACCGCCACTGAGAAGAGGTGTCTGTGTGCGACCGGGAGCTGTACAGTGTGTGTGTGTGTGTGTGTGTGTGTGTGTGTGTGTGTGTGTGTGTGTGTGTGTGTGTGTGTGTGTGTGTGTGTGTGTGTGTGTGTGTGTGTGTGTGTGTGTTACCTGGCCGGTGACAGCTGACCACACCTTCAGTGTGTTGTCATCAGAGCCACTGACGATGAGGTCCCCGCTCACCTGGAGACAGGTGATCACATGATCATCATGACCCATCAACACCTGGAGAGACAGACAGGTATATCATCACCGTGTGTGAGCGTGTGTGTTTTTGTGTGTGTGTGTGTGTGTGTGTGTGTGTGTGTGTGTGTGTGTGTGTGTGTGTGTGTGTGTTGTGTGTGTGTGTGTGTGTGTGTGTGTGTGTGTGTGTGTACCTGGGGTGTGTGTGTGTCCGCTGTCCTCCAGCTGGTCTCGATGCGTTGGTGTCTGATGTAGGTGGTCTTCCAGGGACTCGATGCCGGCCCTCCCCTCGCTCTCCGCCTGCTGCCAAGCACACACCCAGCTACCCCTGCAGAGAGAGAGAGAGAGAGAGAGAGAGAGAGAGAGAGAGAGAGAGAGAGAGAGGAGAGAGAGAGAGAGAGAGAGAGAGAGAGGAGAGAGAGAGAGAGAGAGAGAGAGAGAGAGAGAGAGAGAGAGAGAGAGAGAGAGAGAGAGAGAGAGAGAGAGAGAGAGAGAGAGAGAGAGAGAGAGAGAGAGAGAGAGAGAGAGAGGGAGAGACGGTATTGCCGTTAGAACTGGTAAAAGTATAATAAATATGAACAGTTCATTCCCCAAGTAGACAGGGTATGGTTGGTTTGTATGCTGGCTGGGTTTCACCCCAACACTCTCTTCATTGATATGATCGCCATGTCGCGCTAACACCAGGCTCATCTGTATGCTGGGGGAGCCATGCCTGCTATGGGCTACCTAGCATAAAACTAACACCACGCTCACCACTAACGCTCACTTTATGGCTCTGGAGCACAAATAGTAAATCTAGCTGAAAGAACGCCTGACTCTCGACACCTACAGTTATACGCACACACACACACACACACACACACACACACACACACACACACACACACACACACACACACACACACACACACACACACACACACACACACACACACACACACACACACACACACACACACACACACACACACACACACACACACACACACACACACACACAAAGACACACAAGCACACAAAGACACGCACACAAACGCACAAAAATACACACACATCCTCCCCGTAGCCTTCTCCTACCACACACACAGGACAACAGACACAACAAACATTGGCTCTGCAAAAGATTAATAGTCTTTGATTTTATATATACATATATACTGTATATAATACACATTAATATAATATATACTTGTAAAATAAAAACGTCTGTCAAATGATTCAATTATTTAATTGCGATTAATCCCGTGATTGTCCATAATTAATCGCGAGGAATCACAATTTAATCGCACATTTTGGAGATCAAGTAAGCACAAAAACACAATGTAGGGTGTTAAACCTCTTTTTCCACCAGTAACACAACGGACTGAAACCATCCAGGGACCCGCACAGGTCAAACATCTAACCACTACTACTGCGGTGCATCAGGCTGCTACCGTCATCATCAAAATAACAAGATAATGAAAGATCACTGGAGTTTGACCACCCCAGCCCGTGCATCTGTTCAACAACCGCAGCATGTACTTTTCATTCCGTATTATTGATTGGCATTTATTATTGCAAGCATGAAAACAAGTTGATCACTGCATCAGTGGGATAAATAAATTGAGCCAAAACGACAATTATAAGCACAACATAAATCCCCAGTTTGCAAAGGGAGCGTAAACAGTTTCGAGTCTTCCCTCACGCGCTCAGCAGGGAGGTCCAGATAGAGAGGACCCGTTCCCAGCGCGCCTCGCTCTGCTTCCCATTGGACCATGTTGACCTGTCAGTACCACGGCCCTGATCGTTGGGCTACGCAACGCTTGCTAGGCCGTTTAGAGACCTCATTATCCGTACATCCAACCACACAGTCCTAAACCGCGGCCGCCCGAAAGGACGGTACTCGCGTCCCACAATGCATTAAAACACTACCGCATTCCTCTCTATGATATAATAACATGTTATAGTAATACATATAATAACATGTTATAGTAATACATAATGCCTACCTTCCTCTCTATGATATAATAACATGTTATAGTAAAACATAATGCCTACCTTCCTCTCATATAATAACATGTTATACATATAATAACATGTTATAGTAATACATAATGCCTACCTTCCTCTCTATGATATAATAACATGTTATAGTAAAACATAATGCCTACCTTCCTCTCATATAATAACATGTTATACATATAATAACATGTTATAGTAATACATAATGCCTACCTTCCTCTCTATGATATAATAACATGTTATAGTAATACATAATGCCTACCTTCCTCTCTATGATATAATAACATGTTATAGTAATACATAATGCCTACCTTCCTCTCTATGATATAATAACATGTTATACTAATACATAATGCCTACCTTCCTCTCTATGATATAATAACATGTTATACGAATACATAATGCCTGCCTTCATGATATAATAACATGTTATAGTAATACATAATGCCTGCCTTCCTCTCTATGATATAATAACATGTTATAGTAATACATCATGCCTGCCTTCATGATATAATAACATGTTATAGTAATACATAATGCCTGCCTTCCTCTCTATGATATAATAACATGTAATGCGTACCTTCCTCTCTATGATATAATAACATGTAATGCCTTCCTCTCTATGATATAATAACATGTAGTGCCTTCCTCTCTATGATATAATAACATGTAATGCCTTCCTCTCTATGATATAATAACATGTAATGCCTTCCTCTCTATGATATAATAACATGTGATGCCTACCTTCCTCTCTGCACTTCTCCCTCCAGAGCAGGTTGTCCTCCGCCAGCGTCCGCCAGTAGCTGCAGGTCTGAGCGGCTTGGAGCAGATCTCCAGGGGCCAGGAAGCTCAGCACGTACAGAGACAGCTACACACACACACACACACACACACACACACACACACACACACACACACACACACACACACACACACACACACACACACACACACACACACACACACACACACACACACACACACACACACACACACACACACACACACACACACACATACACATACATTTACACATGTACATATATACACAGGGACATAAAGAGAGTGGAGAGAGGACGTAACGAAAATAAAATATAAGATTTACATAAAGAGGGTCAAAGAATATAATAATCAATACCTTCACTTCACTTCACAACGTCAGCTTTTGTCTGGCTGCAGTGCAAATATATATTAATGTAAGGTATATATTTACATAAAGCTGTTAATTTACATAATGTATTTATTTGCATAAATATTCACATCGGGTATTAAAATTATGTATCAAACGAGTATATATTTACATAATGTATTATTCTTAAATATTCTGTATCA
>OLKM01000589.1:60000-66202 GCA_900291075.1 Melanogrammus aeglefinus
TTCCAACACACAACAACACACACACGCACGCACGCACACACACACACACACACACACACCACACACACACACACACACACACACACACACACACACACACACACACACACACACACACACACACACACACACACACACACACACACACACACACAACCCATGTCATGTGTAAGGTATCCGTCGGTCTTTCCATTTTGAGAAAGACCGACATTTATTTTAACGTAATATATTATTTTATTTTAATATATTACAATCAATTGTTTTTTAAAGTTGCCTGCGATTATATCAGTTTTGCTGATCCAAATCAGGCTTCTTTCATAAGCGACACTGTTCATTTTGAAGGACATGGTGAAGGTAACAGCCTATTGACGGCGCTAGCATAGACCCACCCTTACAAGGTGGGCTCAGACGAAGGTTACAAAAAACAGAACACTGTTGTGGTGTCCGCTTTCAATGGGACTTTGCACAAAAACAAAACATAATTGTGAATCTTATACTAAATTCATGCCAAGTCTGTTCCACTAGATGCCACTGAATTGTACACACTGCAACTTTAAAGATCTAATTTCTAGGAAGTGTGTCCATGCATTCCACCATGATAGCCTGGCCCAGCAGGGTCCGTGCCTCCCATGGGAACCGACTGTCAGGATTCTTCTAAGACATGTATGGAATGTTCTCGCCACACTCACTGGAACCACACCCTAAGCCACACAAATGCACGCGCACGCACACACACAAATGTGTGTGCGTGCGCATGCTAACATACATGTGCACAGACATACACACGTACTCACTCTCACCTAGAAGGTTCAACAAAATGAAGAGTGTGTGTGTGTTTGGGGCGGGAGGATTTACAGTTGTCTCTCTCTCTCTGTCTCTCTCTTTTGTATATGAATGGCTCTCTAATCAATATTAAAATAGGGGTTATAAAGGTATTACAGTGCTGCCTAACTGTTTGATGGTTAGGCAACTTAACACTGAAATCAGAAGGAAAACAGGACAGCTGTGGATACAAACCACTCTCTCTTCTCCCACGTCATGACACCAAACACACACCACACACACACACACACACACACACACACACACACACACACACACACACACACACACACACACACACACTACAGATCACACCCACACACCACACACACACGCGCGACACACACACACACACACACACACACACACACACACACACACACACACACACACACACACACACACACACACACACACACACATACGATTACACCCCCCCCCACACACACACACGCACAGCACACACACACACACACACACACACACACACACACACACACACACACACACACACACACACACACACACACACACACACACACACACACACACACACACACACACACACACACACACACACACACACACACACACACACACACACACACACACACACACACACACACACACACAAACACACGCATACACACACACACACACACACACACACACACACACACCCACACACACAACACACACACACACACACACACACACACACACACACACACACACACACACACACACACACACACACACACAATGGTATCGACGCTGAAACGCTACAGGGTATTTCTGAGCTAAAAAAAGAGCTAAGCTACATCAAGTGTTTGCAGATGAGCTGCGGCTGCCATCCTCCCAGAAGGCCGACACATACGATGACGAAAGCATGACCGGGCTGTAGGACGTTGGTTTCACCACTGGGTGGAGACACACACCCATTACTGGTTACTATATGCATTTAATATTATAGTTTTGTGTAAGGGAGTCAATTTGAAGAAACCAGCAACAGTAAGCTCGATTTCTTGAAGTATCCAATCGAAATAAATTCTACCGGCCAATTACGTCATGACGTAATTGTTGAGCCATGCCCCCATAACGTTAACTTAAAACCCCAAGATATAACATAAATTAAAACCACAATACAATGAATAAATAATTAAATCATAACAAGGACTAATGAAAACCAAACAAAAAGCATGAGCAAATAGCACTTTATTTCACACATATTACGTATCGAACAGGAAGTACACATACAGACACAGTTACACAAACATGCACACACACACACACACACACACACACACACACACACACACACACACACACACACACACACACACACACACACACACACACACACACACACACACACACACACACACACACACACACACACACACACTTGTGTGGACTGAGTTAGATTTTAACGTATTTCTACAAAGTTATAAGGCCAGTAGAATCTCTTTTTATCATTATAAATAATGAAATCATAAATTAGTATTTGTAATCAGGGAAGTACACATGTATAAACAGCTGTGACTGTAGCTCAACTCCATAATCAAATATCCATATCCTATACGGAAAGACTAAACTAATATCTCCACAAATACAGAATCGAATGTAATGATTCATTTAGATAAATAGTGCCCAGTGAATGTCTCTCCCTTGTCCTTGTTTAGAGGGAGTTATGTGACTGTAGCTAAGTAAGCACAGCAACACATATTGCTGGATAGTCATTTTGATGGATAACAAGAAATAAATAATATTGTTCTAAATCACACATATACATTGATTCTCCACATTGAGTTTCCATCTCCATGGCAACCTAAAAACCAGTATCTCTGCCATCACCACGAGTGCCAACACTATGAATCAATGGTATTGATTACAATCTTTGAATCATTTTAAATAAAAATCATGTGTTTCATTCTGGATATTTAGTGAGAGATGTTGAGAAGTTGAAATGCTTTAATTTCATGATTAACAACAACGCCCACTTGGAAACTCCTAGTTTGCCTGTTCAACCAGAACTGGAAAATAACTTTCCTTTGTCATTAGTATAACTTACTATACTAGTAGCACTATTCATTACTGTTAGTATTACTTCTGTGTTACAGCAGAAAGGAATGCCCATTGAAAACCTGAAGTTCAAAGCCTAAAGTACAGCAAACAAATACTGGAGGTTTAAGCTTTAAGGTACGAGGCAGAATGGAGGATACATCCAGTAACCAAATAAAAAGGTTGAAACTGAAGACTAAAGTGTAAGGGTTCAACTCCATTTGGACAGAGAACAACAGCTTTTCTTCACCGCGCCGGAACATACTAGAACATCGACTGAATTGTACCTCAGCCTTTGATATAAAACCTTGATATCAAAACGTGTGTGTGCGCGCGCGTGTGCGTGTGCGTGTGCGTGTGCGTGTGCGTGTGCGTGCATGTGTGAGTGTAATATCCATTAAGTATTTGGGTCATTGAAGGCTACGTACCCTGAGTTGAGGCTATCTGTCCACCCCTGTGTCTGTAGAGGACAGTAGCTAGCCTTCAGCCTACAACATAGACTCCTAAACTTGGAGAGGGTTCTTGAAAGGTGTGGTTTCAGTGCAGAGTTAATGAGTTTGGATTTCAGGAGTGCCACAACATCAACACAACATGGCTGATAATAAGGCCTCTGATAATCATGAACCTGAACAATGACGATGTGTATAATAAAAAAACACTGCGACATCAGTTTCCTTGCTAGATCCGGATTGACGATGAAATTCACACTAATATCCCCAATCTATTGGGGGGGGGGGGGGAGGGGGCGATGACATTAATATTTTGACACACTTTTTCCCTCTCTCCCTCACTTCCACTGGGGTTTGGGCAGGGAGGACTTGTCTGAGGAGGAGGAGCTTCGAGGAGGAGGAGGAGCTCGACGCGGAGCCCTGAGGCTCGACCTGAGGGGGGAGGAGTGAGAGGAGGAAGGGTGGGCGCCCTCCTTCCCCCGCGAGGAGCCGGGCACTCTGAGTGAGGAGGTCCTGGTGAAGGGGGCGGGGCTAGTGGAGGTCCCGCTGGAGGGGGCAGGGCTAGAGGAGGAGGGGCGGGCGCCCTCCTTCCCCCGCGAGGAGCCGGGCACTCTGAGTGAGGAGGTCCTGGTGAAGGGGGCGGGGCTAGCGGAGGTCACGGTTGAGGGGGCGGGGCTAGCGGAGGTCACGGTGGAGGGGGCGGGGCTAACGGAGGTCACGTTGGAGGGGGCGGGGCTAGCGGAGGTCCCGCTGGAGGGGGCGGGGCTAGAGGAGGAGGGGCGGGCGCCCTCCTTCCCCCGCGAGGAGCCGGGCACTCTGAGTGAGGAGGTCCTGGTGAAGGGGGAGGAGCTAGAGGAGGTGTTGGGGGAGGCCAGGGGGACGGAGGGGGACGGGGGAGGAGTGGCCTTTGTCCGTCTGAAGGAGGAGGAGGCGGTGCTCCTGCTAAAACTAGGGAGTGTGGAGGAAGCTGAGGCATTGTGTGACGGGGTCCCAGCAGTGTTGGGGTTCCCTCCTCCTCCTCCTCCTCCTCCTCCTCCTCCCTCCTCCTCCTCTCCTCCTCCTCCTCCTGCGAGCTCAGCCTGAGCCATGGCCCTCAGGGTAGCGCGACATATCTTCTCCTCCGGTGGAGGTCGGACCACCGGCTTTCTGGCGGACTGCGTCCGCCTCGGAGCGGACTGGACCGGGCCTCCAGCAGATCCCTTGACCCTGGGCCCCCCGGGGTTCAGGTGGTGAGGGCTGGGGGCGCCTGTGGAGGGATGCTCCTTCAGGGAACGTGCGAGGCCCTGGGTGGAAGGCGCAGGCTTGGACCTGGTGCCCTGGTGCTGTCCAGGGCCCGTCTCCACGTGTCTCCCCAGGGACGAGGCCCCCCGGCTGGGCCTGGGGAGGGGCACCACCCTCGTCATGGCCTCGGCCTCTGGCTGGGTCTGGGACCGACCTGGAGGCTGCAGGGTGGAGGCGCCGGGGGCCCGGGGGCCTGGAGGTCTGCCTCTAGACCCAGGACTGTGGGTGGGGGAGGAGGGTTTGGACACTATTCCGACAGCAGACTCCTTCTTTCTATTGGTTGAACCCGATACGGGGTTCTTGGAATCCTCCAGGTCAACGGTGGAAGAGGGTGCTGTAAGGTCTGGATCCGATAGGGGTGTGGCCGTTTCAGAGGCGTTCGTGCTGAGAGCAGGCATTCCATTGGCGGAAACAGGCTGCGCTGGTTGCTGATTGGTCAGCGGTGCGGGAGGTGAACTTTCATTGGCTGAGACAGGCACTGGTCGGCTATGAATGGGCCCAGGTCCGAGCTGCTGATTGGCTGAGGATGGCAGGGCCCCTCGCTCCTCAACATTGTGCGCACGCGTGTTCTCAGCGCTCGTGGGTCCGTCATCCGAGTACAAGTGAGGGTTTGAGAGCTCGTCCGTCCCAGGAGCGACCCGCCCCTGGGACGAAGGAGGCCCCTCTTCCTCGAGCCCCACCGCAGTCGGCGCCGACTCGGGGTCACCGCCATGGTCGTCACGGCGATGACCCCCAGGCAGCTCGTCACGCTGGGGACGGGGCTGCTGGCGGGAGGCTGGGGCCTCAGCAACCAGAGCGCGTCCCCCCCCCGACGCGGACGCGGCGGCGCTGGGAGAGGCCTCGCTGGGGGGCCTCCCCTCCCCCTCAGGACTCCCCCCTCTCTGACCCCCTTCGGCTCCACCGGCCCCCCCTCGGGCTGCCTCCTGCTTCCCGGCGGGGGCGGGCTCCCCGTGGGGGAGAGGGTCTCCGGAGGGCGCGGCCGGAGGGGGAGGATGGGGAGGAGGAGGAAGGCGGGCGGGGTCGGGGGTAGCTTCCGGGCGGGCCGACGAGGAGCCGCCGTCGCCGCTGAGTGGCTCCGTCTGGTTTGAACCGGACGGTTGCGAGGATGGGGGGAGGGGCTGAGCTGAGGGGCGTGGGGCGCTGGGGGACCCCGCGGGGACCTGGGGGTCCAGGGTCGCCATCCCCTGGAGCGCGCTCGGGTCACGCGGGCTGGTGGGAGACGGCGAGCCCGGCAGGGAGGTGCGGGAGCGCCGCAGGCTCCGGGAGCGCCCCAGGGGGTTCTGGGATTGTTGGCGGGTCAGCAGCTCCATCAGAAGCCCCGCCTCGCTGCTCCGCGATTTGCCGGTGCCCACGTCCGTCTCACTGCCGAAGCGCTTCCTGGGGAGCCCGCCCACCTCAAAGGACACACACACAACAAAATAAAGCCTTTGTGATTCTGTGTGTGTGTGTGTGTGTGTGATTATGTGTGTGTGTATATCTGTGTGTGCGTGTGGTTGTGGGCGTGTATATATATATATGTGTGTGTGTGTGTGTGTGTGTGTGTGTGTGTGTGTGTGTGTGTGTGTGTGTGTGTGTGTGTGTGTGGTGTG
>OLKM01000589.1:78554-81054 GCA_900291075.1 Melanogrammus aeglefinus
AACAGAGAGAGATGAGGGCGAGTGGTCCAAGGCCGCCGTGCGCTGTGCGCCACGTGCGCGTCTTCTCTGCTTCTGCCTGGTATGCGGTGTCGTTCACAGGGACGTCCGGTCTGGCCCGCACCAGCGCCCTCCAGAGAGAGGGGGGGCTTCAGACAGACCCGTTGGCAGCCCAGGGGGCTGTGGCAGGCTGAGGCTGAACTGGAGAGGCGACGGGGGGGGGGGCGGGGTAGAGGGAGAGAGAGACAAAGAAAAAGAGAGGCAAAGAGAGAGAGATCACGAGAGAGAGAGAGAGAGAGAGAGAGAGAGAGAGAGAGAGAGAGAGAGAGAGAGAGAGAGAGAGAGAGAGAGAGAGAGAGCGAGCGAGAGATCTCTCTATATATATGTAGTGTTACTCTCTCACCATATACTGTAAGTAGTGATACTCTCTCTCTCTCTCTCACCATATACGTAGTGATGGTCCACTTGCGAACTGTCTCCAGTTTTTCCCCAACAGTGGTTTGGTTGTTGCCAGGGATGACCATCAGTTTGCTTCCTGCTTCCTGCGGTGAGGAGAGCGTGGCTGGGGTTGGAAAGAGTTACAGATGATCAGCAAAATCAACCCCCAACCACCAGGGTGATGGAATGGTTCCACTGGTACCTTCATTCTGCCCTGGGCTGCTCGGAGAGGAAATTAAATCTCCTTCGTTGTGGTTCCAGTTCCTGTTGCCTTCCTGTCAAGACAGCAACACACATGACCATTCAAATATACTTGGCATCTACCAGAAGAACCAGTAGAGGATGGTGGTTGTACTATTCAGCTCACAGAATAAACAATAGATGACTGGGCAGCTCTGAGTAGAATCAGTACAATAATCCTGTTGTACTGGGCAGCTTCCAGTGTAACCATTAGAGGACTGTGGCTATACCAGACAGCTCCCAGTAGAACCAGGGACTGAATGGGGGTTACTGGTTCTCTCCCAGTAGAATCAGTGGTGTAGTGGGAGGAGGTGGTGATACCTGGTCCTGCAGGTTCTTGAATGTTCCTCTGCACTCGGCTCCAGCCATGTTTGTCCCCCTGTGGAAAGAAAGTATATCTTTAATGCAAAAACAACTTAACTCCTACTTAACTCCTAAAGCCTTCTGCGCTGTTAACACAATTGATTAATAATTTGGGTATATAATTGTTAAAGTATAACACCACGACAGACCGAAAGCAGGTGAAGGTGAAGAACTACAGGACAGAGTGAGGCGCGGGCGCCACCTAGCGGACAGAAGGGGAACTGAGCCAGCCCAAACCAGGTTGATAGTAATGTGTTAAAAGAAAATGTACTATTTTAGTTCATGTTTAGTTAACATTGACTAAATGGCCACACATTTCTGGTTGCTTACTACAGTAGGCCCACTATATACTACGTTTAAAGCGCCTACCAGATGAGGAGCCAGACACCAGGTATTACATTTCAAGGAAAATAAGCATTTTAAAACCGCAATATTTATTTTATAGATATGAATATGAATGCATGAGGAGCAATACTTATTAAAAATAAAATAGTTGGTCGTTAAAATGTCTCCACATTAGGTGAACCAAGTGCCAAACAGAATTTTTTTTTAATTCACATTAAACACAGTTTCTATTTGGAATCCATTAACTCTGACAGGTGTTTAAGCCTTTAAAATGTGCTAATAAGCACACGTTGATAAGATAAGATATCTTATCAACATTACAGTGCCTAAGGTTGTCCTTCATGTTATATATATATATATATATATATATATATATATATATATATATATATATATATATATATTTTATAGATAGCTCTAGATTTATAGACAGCTATATTTCGGGATAGTGTCTTCTATTACAGGACATTTATTATTCATTGTATAATAGTTTCAAGGGTCACGTACCAGACCACAACAAACTAGTCAACCTTCATAGCAGGCTGAGAGAAGATCTTCATTTTGTAGGATTTTCCCGGTCTACCACAACGCAATTTCCGGTGTCATACTTCCTTTAACCTGTTTATACCAGTTTACCGTCACCTGAGCGAGAATAAAAACGCCAGTGAAAATAACATATTAATAAAAATCAATATCATAAACGTGGTACGAAATGCATAAGCCTCAATTGGAAGTCCCCTCACCGCTTAATTAATATAACACAAAGTCCCGCCTTCTCTCTCTCTCCAATAACGCTCATTCGGGGCATCTCGGTCAAGGCGTTCCGTTGTGAGAGGAGCGCCTGGGAGCGGGGTTACCTTTCCAGTAAGAAACGACGTATCTTCTCTTCTCAGTGCGCCGTGTCTTTTGTCATTTACTTAAAGTCTCACTGTCGTTGTGCATATTTTGGTGGAAGCTGCCAACGATACGGTCACAGCGTTTAGGATATTTGATAACAAGTCAGCTAGTGAGAATCAGGAAAAGTCACAAATACATCCTCCCGGATATGTGACGACAAACGCTGGATGTAGCAGGTTGTTCAGGCGGGGCGGAGTTTAGTCTCCAACTACCAACGCAC
>OLKM01000589.1:96054-110083 GCA_900291075.1 Melanogrammus aeglefinus
AATTCAGGACAGATTTAGAAAAAAAAAGTCTAATGGAAATGTATAGAAATATGCTTGACATATTATGACAACTTGTTCAACCATTTTGCATGTAAAGACTTATGCAATGAACTAATGCCTAAATGTTGTGGGGGTGAGACCATTCAATAGAGACCCATTACAATACATTTTGATCAACAAGATCTAAGTCTGTGCAAATGAGGTAACTGACAAATACACAAAAGGAACCAACAGGTTGTACAGTATCTTACATCGAAAAAAAAATACAAATAAAAATCAATACACGATGCATGAGTCCCATTGGTCAAAGTGGGAATTCAGTAATTACAGATGGAGGAAATTTAATATGGTTTGCAAAAACAACAGTCTCTCTGACTGGAGGGAGAGTAGCTAAACTGTACTCTAAGCCTCAGTGTTTTAGTGCAGCACAACACCACCTAAAAGTCCAGCACAAACTGCTGCTATTGTATACACACCTACAGTCAGCTAATGAATAGGTCAAGGTGGACGACACCCTTGTCTTGGAACTATCCTCAAGGGGGCTGTCTAGCTATGTATATAGAGGGTGACCCACAGACATATTGATCATAAGACCACAACAACCTAAGCACTTGCATTAGACTACAATGCATCATTACAATGTATCAAGAATAACTGAGCTTAGCGTTTAAATAACTTGTTGATTGATAATGTAGGAAAGAGCAGAGAATTGTACATCATTTTTGCAAGAATGTACCAAACCATTGGCCACTTGTTCAAAGTAATGAGAAACTGCTTTTTTGATGTGCAC
Source organism: Melanogrammus aeglefinus (assembly GCA_900291075.1). NCBI lineage: Eukaryota > Metazoa > Chordata > Actinopteri > Gadiformes > Gadidae > Melanogrammus > Melanogrammus aeglefinus. The sequence continues at coordinate 96,845 of OLKM01000589.1, forward strand.
AAGTGACACAATGATGTCAAGATTGAACAGGTAGTTTTGAGAATTTCAATTCTGATCCGAGAAATGTACCAAAACAACTTGTAATACAAAGGAAACAAAACTATATTATGGATTAGTGATGATATGGACAAGATTTATATCCTATGTAGATATTTTGCATAAACATTACGATTAATAAATCTTCTCTCTTCTCAACCGTCCTCCTATCCTTTCTCCTCCTCCTCTCCTACAATTGTTTTCTTTCCCCTTCTCTCCCCCGGAATGGAATGAAGCGTTTACCTCTCATGTGTCTAATGATGTATGATATATCATCATGTCTTTGTGTTTCTGTGTGTGGTAGATATGTCGTAGGGTCAATGGTGTGCGTGTGACCAGCTGTAAGAGTGCTAAAGACCGGACGGCGATGTCGGTCACACTGGAACAGTGTGTTCTCCTCCGAGACGAACACACCCTTCGACACAAACACTTCAACACCGCCCTGGACACCATGAGGAGGTGTGTGTGTGTGTGTGTGTGTGTGTGTGTGTGTGTGTGTGTGTGTGTGTGTGTGTGTGTGTGTGTGTGTGTGTGTGTGTGTGTGGTGTGTGGGTGTGTGTGGGTGTGTGTGTGTGTGTATTCATTGTCTATAATCTTCTACTCTCTACTCTTTATTCTCTCCTCTATTATTCTATGCTTTTTTATTCTATTATTTATTGTATCCTCAAATCTATACTTTTTTTCTGTTCCCTCATCCATTAATGTTACGACTTTATTTACCTTTTTGTGGGTTGAGGGGTGTTTATGAACTCACTTAATGTGTATGGTCTTTCTTGTAACTATTTTAAAGTGTCTCTTTTCTTTCATCAAATCCTCGTCCATCGATCATCTGTATTCCCTCTTTTCTACTCTTCCTCCTTTCCTCTCCTCCACGCACCACGTCTCTCCCCAGATCTCATCTCTCATGGGGTCAGATGGTGGCTTGTTATGCCCGTCCATGCTGCTCCGCGCCCAGAGTAGGACCATGGGTTGGGGCCCCTGTTCTGGGCCCCAAGGCCCCTGGGTGCCACCTCTACCCTGTTATCTTTCTGCTGGTCACCTCTCACCTACTGGTGTTCTGGCTTATCATCAGCCTCCTAGTCGCACTCGACTACCAGTAACACACACTTGAGACTAGTACCACACGACCGGCAACAAATACGAGACCAGTAACACACTGGGTAACCCGTGTCACACACTGGAGACTAGTTACACACAATGAAGACCAGTTACACACACTGGACTACCAGTGACACAAACTGTATCACACGTGTGTGTGTGTGTGTGTGTGTGTGTGTGTGTGTGTGTGTGTGTGTGTGTGTGTGTGTGTGTGTGTGTGTGTGTGTGTGTGTGTGTGTGTGTGTGTGTGTGTGTGTGTGTGTGTGTGTGTGTGTGCGTACAGTGTGGGCTGCAGGATGGAGAACGTCCAGAAGAACGTGGGCATGAGGAGATATGCCTTCAGCAGGGTTCAGCTCCTCACCTTCCCTAGGACTTACAGACCTCCTCTTGGGACATACAGCTCATCCAGACACGCTGACACGGAGAGACACAGACAGAGGGACAAATAGACACATGGAGACACACAGACACACTGACATGCATGAGACAGACAGACTGAAAGACTCACAGACACATTACACACAGTCAGAGAGAGATTGAGAGACAGAGAGGCATAAAAACAGACTGACAGATACACATAGAGACACACAGACCTACTGACCGACATAGAGTCAAAGAGTTAGACATACAGACTGAAAGAGATTTATAAATTAATTTGATGTCATTAATCTGATGCTGGAACATATATTAAGTTCACAATCATGTACAGATCATTCATATTTATTGCTTAGTTTTTAGTTGTACCACTTGAAGTGTTAGTGGTTTTATTTAATATCTCTGATTTAATAATAAAGTATTTTCACAGAATAAAGTGCCTGAGTCCGTTTTGTTTATCAGTTCAGAGGAATGCAGTATACATCCGATGAAAATACAAATATTACAATAAATACCTATTTCAAATAAATATAAATACTACTAAATCTATGAATACATGTCTATAAATATTCATACCATGTGGTCGTTCACAGTTGAACTACTAATCTCAACCATAGCTGTATACCGGTAGTTGTGTACATGTTGTTGTTGGTTGACTTCCCGTCCGCTAGAGGGCGCTGCTCCAGAACGTTCGCCCCGACCTGTTCTCTGCTCCCCCCCCGTCTTCCAGTCACAACAACACGGCCAGGCCTACAGCTCCCAACCGCCACACACTAACTTATCCCGGAGAATTAATAAACCAAACCCTGCTACCTTGACTAACACATAACCGTTCGCCCACAACCAGTCCGCCGTGTTCATCGACACGTTCTTCGTTGCGTGGAGAACATCCCCCCCCCCCCCCGGGGGTGTGTGTTTGTTTTGTTCGCAGCAAGCAACTCCCGCAACAGCGCCCCGGAGGGAGTGACCCTCCACGGCGAGGGGACGGGGAACAGGCCGGTAAACATAAGCCAGCTGTTAGCGGTGTAGCATGGTGGAGTAGAGACGGGCCGTGGCGTCGACCGCGTCCAGGGTCGGTTGAACCTTTATTAAACAAGGGCGGCGATGGCGGGGTCTCTGGTGGCGGCGTGCCGCAGTCTGGCGCTTTCTACGTGGCTACTTTCCTTCTGCTTCGTCCACCTCCTGTGCCTCGACTTCACCGTGGCCGAGCGGGAGGAGTGGTACACCGCCTTCGTCAACATCACCTACGTGGACCCCGCCTCCTCGGAGCTCCGCACGGAGAAGACGGAGTGCGGACGCTACGGGGAGCACTCTCTGAAACGGGACGCCCGGGGTGCTGTGGCGATGCCGTCCGCTCCGCAGGACAGGCAGGCGTGCGACCCCAACACCCGGTTCTCGGTGCCCGGGCAGGCCGGGGCGTGGATAGCCCTCATCGCCCGGGGGAACTGCACCTACAAGGACAAAATCCGCCACGCGGCCGGACAGAACGCCTCGGCTGTTGTCATCTTTAACGTGGGAACGAGCAACTCCAACGACACCATCACCATGCCCCACGCAGGTAGGTCCATATCCCCCTTAGCCCAAGGCAGGTAGGTCCATCACCTAGCCCATCCCACGTAGGTCCATCACCTAGCCCAACGCAGGTAGGTCCATCACCTAGCCCATCCCACGTAGGTCCATCACCTAGCCCCAAGGAGGTAAGCGGTTCTAGACCTCGAGGGTTTATGTGTCTGTTACCTTTCAATACTGAATACTCTGAGATGGTTACCAGGGGTCCTGACATTAAAGTCAATTATGAAATACAATTGAGCATTTACTTGAACAGTTAAATAAATAGTACTCCACACATTATTTTAATTCATTTTGAGAACCCAACGGTTCTGGGTTATGAGCCCAATGTCCACAGCCTACCTCTAGACATCCTAGAGCCAGGTGCCCCACAACCCCTACCTGCTCCGTAATGACCTCTCTCACTTAAGTAACTTAGAGTGAATCCAGATTCCATGTCAATAAGGAGCAGGCAGACTTTGGACTCCACAATGGTATTATTGTAGAGTCATTGTAAACGGAGTGAAATGAGGGGATAGGAAACACACACACATCTGTGGGCTTACCCCACAACTGCATTTAAGTGTCAGAGAACCCCCTGTTTGAGCTCCAATTCGAAAACGATGAGATAAATACTCAACAGTGTTTCGGGCCGAGAGTGCCAGGAAGGAGGGGGGCCTATTGTCCCCATGGTTACCATCACGACCCCCGGCCCCTTTGCGATACTTTTTCAGTATCGTCAGTTTGTACAAGTGTTATTATGAGTTATTAGGAGCGTTGTGTAAGAAATGCTTCACACACTGTGGCGTCAAACTGTAAGTGACCGGGAAGACGTATACGTGTGTACCCTAATACATAGTGTATCCTCATCATGCATGAGCCATAGGTACAAGAGTTTGAGTTCCTTCACTGGGTCTACTCTACGGCGTCAGTCCTACTCCTCCCCCTGTAGCCCGCCAGATGTTCCATGAGTACACCAGGAAGGAACTTCAGGAATGTTCCCAATCTGAGAACAAGTTCTCCAATGCCTCCAGTACTGTGTGTGTGTGTGTGTGTGTGTGTGTGTGGTGTGTGTGTGTGTGTGTGTGTGTGTGTGTGTGTGTGTGTGTGTGTGTGTGTGTGTGTGTGTGTGTGTGTGTGTGTGTGTGTGTGTGTGTGTGTGTGTGTGATTTGACTGGCTTGTTTACTTCATACTGGCTACTGTATGTATGTATATATGAGCTACTTACTGAAGTGTGTGTGTGTGTGTGTGTGTGTGTGTGTGTGTGTGTGTGTGTGTGTGTGTGTGTGTGTGTGTGTGTGTGTGTGTGTGTGTGTGTGTGTGTGTGTGTGTGTGTGTGTGGCCTCTATCCAGGTACGGGCGAGGTGGTCGCCATAATGATCCCGGAGCCCAAGGGTCGCGAGGTGGTGGCCCTGCTGGAGCGCAACGTGACGGTAACCATGGCGATTAGCATCGGCACCAGGAACCTCCAGAAGTACGTGAGCCGCACGTCGGTGGTGTTCGTCTCCATCTCCTTCATCGTGCTCATGATCATCTCCTTGGCCTGGCTCGTCTTCTACTACATCCAGAGGTTCCGCTACGCTAACGCACGCGACCGCAACCAGGTACAGGTATACGTGTGTACATCATAGTCTATATATGTGTACACGCAGGGTACCTTACGCAATAAGGCATATATTATAATAGATCGGGGAGGCCTAAAATATTAGATGATCGCTAATAGGATATGTACACAGTGTGTCCACATTATTGTGTACATTTACACATTATAACATATTATAACACACATTATAACATTTAATTGCCCCCTGGGGATGTATTAAGTTTTCTTGAATCATGAATTGAATAGGGGTTGGCAACATGGCAAACATCTCATGTCTCTAAATGTTTTTCAGGCAGGATCCTTATCCACGATTTTATCGACATTCTTTTCCATGTTCTGCATGTTACTGTGATTGACAGACTAGATGGATTCTTGTGTGATTACCGTGCTTTGGCAACTGCTGGTTTTCAAAGATGTTTTTATATTAGCTAACAGCGCCTCTCCCACAGACAGCTGTGGGATGAGGAGATTTAAAAAAAAAAAAAACGTGTTTTGGCCGGAAGTGTCTAGGAAGGAGGGGCATGTTACGAAGCATGCCAACATCGAGGTTATACATCCTCCATTCAGTAGAGGATACCAAAACATCAGCGGCTTAGATGGAGATTCACCATCAACACACACACACCGTTGCATTAGGGGTCAGAGGAAGCCTAACCCGTATCAGAGGTTATTAACCATTATTGAAGAATGTGTGGATGAGCCATGGAGCTTAAACTGATAGAGCGTGCACCTTAGCACGATGCTAAGATCTCTCTGCAAAGACAGGCCACCCAGATCTTTATTGTTCACGAGCTAATATCGCCATGTGGCTTCCCCATATTATAACAAATATATGAATATATCTGTACACATTATCATGCATGAATGATACACATTGTCTCCACATTACAAAGTATTTATACATTAGCATGTATATATGAGTATACAGTACATCTCTAACCATAACCCCCCCACTCCAGCGTCGTCTAGGGGACGCGGCTAAGAAGGCCATCAGTAAGCTTCAGGTTCGCACCATCCGGAAGGGAGACCAGGAGACCAACGCTGACTTTGATAACTGTGCCGTCTGCATCGAGGGCTACAGGCCCAACGAGCTGGTCCGAGTACTGCCCTGCAGGTATGCGATTAGATATGAGTACATACTGTATAATGTGTACTATTATATATGTGCCATTATGTCTGCACTGGAGGTAACAATCGAACGAGCTGGTCCGAGTACTGCCCTGCAGGTATATGATTATATATAAATATATACTACATAATATATATACTATTATAATATCTACAATTTTGTCCGACAACTGCCCTGAAGGTCTACTATTGTAGATAGGGCTGGGCGAAAACGCGATAATAACGGCGTCAACGCAAATTAGTTTTAACTGCTTTTAACTGACATTCTTCTTCTGCATTAATGCAGGGACTGTCCTTATGAGACGGGGGCCATGAGAGCCCGCTAGACATTCATTTGATTGAGAGACGAGTGGCGAGAAGGAGCAGTACTTTGTTGTCGGAGGGAGATAAACAATTACAGGAGCCGGTCACGTGATTTTAAAAAACGTTACGAGACAAATTGTTGGCAAAGACGCGCCTTCGTTATGTTCCGTCACTGAGAAAATGAATGCTTCTCCTGCGTTTAGCGTACTTCCTCTTAAGACGACTTTTAGACTCTCAATAGAGGCTATACTTAAACACAAACGTGTAGCCTGTTGCATTGGTCTGGGACATAGGACATAGCCAGCCTCCACCTCTCTGGCTTCACACTGGCGGCTTCACAGGCCGCAGTGAGTTGTTATGTGAGCGTATTGGTTAAATGTTTGACCTGTGTGAGTCCCTGGATGGATCAGTCCTTTATTTGTGTGTTAATTCTGGAAAGAATATACATACTGCACATATGCGTAAAGATAGTATATTTTGTCCACTCGCATGTTGATGAGAGTATTTCAAACTGGAAAAATGACCTTTTACGGTGCATTTTGAACAGATTAAACAATGTGTGTTTAATATCTATTAAATATTTGAATCGCTTGACAGCCCTAATAAATGCACACCGTTGTGTCTGCATCGAGGGCGGCCTGCCCTTTTAAGCTGGTCTGTGTATACTATTAATGTATTACGTTCTATGATATTATATGATATTATATTATTGTCTTCCAGACATGTGTTCCATAAGAGCTGTGTGGACCCCTGGCTGTTGGACCACCGAACCTGTCCCATGTGCAAGATGAACATCCTCAAAGCCCTGGGCATCGCTGTAAGACCCCTCCTCCTCCCAGTCTCCGAGGACACACTCTCCTCCGTCCTGGTTCCCTAGGGAACCCTTCCTCTAGCGTGTGTTTCCTGGTATTTAAACTGTTTCCTCCCTCTCTCCGTCTCAGCTGAACGCAGACTGTCTGGATGACCTCCCCCTGGACTACGACCTGGTGGTGGGGGGGGGCCCGGGGCTGGGGCCCATGGGGGCCCTGGCCCTGGAGGCCGGGGTCTCGGGGGCGTCCAGCGAGGGGACGCTGAGCGAGGGGGGGTCGGCGGTGGTGCTGGACCCGGGGGTCCGGCGGCTGGGCCTGCCCCAGGAGTACCACCACCCGGACAACCTGAGAGACAGCCCAGGCACTGCCACCACGGACACACACACAGGTGGGAGACACACACAGGACATTGTCCTAGAGCAGGCCGAGAGTGTGTTCCTGTTCAATCACCATCAATCCAATTATTTCTCTCTCTCTACTTTTCCGTCGCAGGGGAGCTCCAGCCAATGGCAAGCAGCGCTTCGGTGGCCTCCCTTGTCATCGCCGTGGAAACGGGCCTGTCAGACGAAGAGGGCTCCCCGGACCCCTCCCCCTCTGTCGAAAAGTCCTGAGAGTAGCTGTCCAGAGCCACGGTCAGCTCCTCTTGGACTTTTAGCCCGTCAAGAGTCCAACAGAAGCTGGCCCACTGAGACTGAGACTGTGGATGGAGGTCGGGCCCTTTTGAACGAGCGGTGGACCTGTCTGTGGCGCATTAGCAACCCCGCTAGAACGGGGGTGCTCCACGAGGTCCTGTAGCCACAACCCTGTAGAATGATCGTCTCCAATCTGGCGGTTATACCGAACTTGAGAGCAGAGAGACTAAACTGGCTCCGGGTAGATTTCACTCTTGATACCTTCAACACGTTACCCAGAATGTGGACGTGGATGCACATGGCGTTTGCCCGCGCCGGAACCAGGTGTGAATCTGGGGTTGTTGATCTGGATTAAGATGGGACGTGACCAGGTGTGAATCTGGGTTCTAGGTCTGGATTAAGCTGGGAGGGAACATGTTGTGAAGTCGTGATTGCCTGGTCTGTGTGTGGTCTGAATATGGTTACATGGGTGTCAACCTAGTTCTAGGTCTTAGACCTAGTTTTTGACCAGGTCTACCTTAACGTAAAGACAACATTACCGTTGTAGCTCTGCCCCTGACCCTGACCACACCCCAACCACAGAATGCCCCGCCCACCTCTGCCCATGGCCAATAAGGGAGGAAGGGGAGGTACCCGAGACCCTCTTCTGGTGAGCCGAGCTCGGACCTTGTGTGTGTGTGTATCTTCATGTAACCCAGCCACAGGATGGCTTAACAATCTGAAACATCGTGTCAACTGGTTACCCGTTGAGGAGAGATGACGACGAAAGAGACTGTATACACTCATGGGAGAACACTGTTTTTGTAATTATTTGGTTTGTAATTTAGTTGCACAAACACAAGGACACTGTTGAAAAGCGGAGGACACAAGGTCGAATATTAAAGAATTATTCATAGGCCCGGATTTTTATAAGATGCTTTTATTTTGAAAGAAGGACGTATTTTGAAAGGACAAAGTGGGACTGCTGTGAGTTACACAGTGGTCAATATTCTGTTGGGTTTTATAAGAGACTTTTATTTTGAACGGACACTTTAAAACTGATTTACACGGTTGTCCAGATTCCCTGGCTACATTTCCTGGTTTTAAATTACTTACTTTTATTTTGAAAGAACAACCTTTATTTTGAAACGACACACTAAGACTCGTGCAAGAACTACACTACATGCAGTCCCGATTTGCTTTTATGTATTGGGAAGACACCAAAACAATCGGCTGTTGGATGGGACTTTTTAATTTGTTATGTGTTTATGAATTATTCTAAACTCCTTTTTAAATGTATGATGTTCACACACATTTCATTTAGATTTCTCTTTCTCATTGCGACGTGTTGTTGAATCAGGGTTCCTATGCTGGAATATGTTTAGTAAGGTCAACTCCTCGCCAAACTAATTATCTGATACCTTGGGCCTCTGCTGGCCTCGACGATTTGTGAAGAATGAAGTAATTAGCTTGTTTACTGTTCCTTCATAGTCAACACTACCACAGTGCAATCACACAATAAAATGTCAAAGAAGTTCCAAACGTTTTGTTGAAATTATGGCTGTTTGGTACTGAGTGATTTAACCTGATGTAAAGTATTACTCTTGAGAGGTTAAACTGGTTTAACAATCTGAGATCAGATTGGTTTATTATGAGAGGTTGCACAGGTTTACTCTGACGTGAGACTGGATACCCTGAGAGGTTAAACTGGTTAAATAATCAGAGGTTAGATAGTTTACTCTTATGTTGGACTGGTTTAATCCAAGGGGTGAGACTGGTTTAATCAAAGAGGTGAGACTGGTTTAATCAAAGAGGTGAGACTGGTTTAATCAAAGAGGTGAGACTGGTTTAATCAAAGAGGTGAGACTGGTTTAATCAAAGCGAATCAAAGCCAAATCTTAATACAGGGACACAGATTGTCTTGAACGTAGAACATTTCAGCCCATCTACAGTGACATTGATTTCTACAAAATGAATAAATGAAACCACAAACTTCTGCTCTTCTTCTAGGGAAACGTCTTCTAGGTTTAGTTTAGTTGAGGGCAGCCCTCGGGTCTAGAGGTAGTCTGTGGAGCACACATGCACAGAGATACATGCAATACATTTATGCTGTGTATTTTACACGTGCCTGTGTGTGTGTGTGTGTGTGTGTGTGTGTGTGTGTGTGTGTGTGTGTGTGTGTGTGTGTGTGTGTGTGTGTGTGTGTGTGTGTGTGTGTGTGTGTGTGTGTGTGTGTGTCTTACATCTCAGGCTTCACTGTGTAAAGGGCAATGGAGAGCTAGAGAGGGAGACGGATCAGAGTTCAATCCAGTTTAGCAAGCATCATGAACTGTTGGTGTCATGGAGGAGATAGTGTGTGAGTGTTTGTTTTGCATGTCCCTGACCTCTTGGTATCTTCTCTGGACCCTGCAAACTCGTGTCTCAAAAGAAAACTGGTTATAGCATCAGCAAACTGCACACACACACACACACACACACACACACACACACACACACACACACACACACACACACACACACACACACACACACACACACACACACACACACACACACACACACACACACACACACAAATATGACTTTTTTGAAATGAAATACACAACCAAATACATATATAAATACATCCAGATACAGACACAAAATATAAAGTGTAATTCAAATGCACATACATGCAAATGAACAAATGCATGTTTTTACAAAAATACACAGGGTGTCACATGTCTCTTGCCGTGTCGGGGTGGTCTTCTTGCACTGCATGGCCACAAGGAGGCAGCAGCTGCATCATAAATTTACCTGATGACACACAGTTATACACACTCTCACTCACTCACTCTCTCTCTCTCTCTCTCTCTCTCTCTCTCTCTCTCTCTCTCTCTCTCTCTCTCTCTCTCTCTCTCTCTCTCTCTCTCTCTCTCTCTCTTCTCTTCTCTCCTCTCTTCTCTCTCTCTCTTCTCTCTCTCTCTCTCTCTCTCTCTCTCTCTCTCTCTCTCTCTCTCTCTCTCTCTCTCTCCTTGTCAGTTTCAGGTTGTTGACAACAGCTGACCCTGAAGAGGCTGTGTGTGTGTGTGTGGTGTCGTGTGCGTGTGTTGTCAGCACCCGCGCTCTCATAATGATACACATCTTTTTTTATAACCCTGTGGCTGCTTATCTGATGGTTCTTTGCTGTTCTGATGTCAGAGGAGATAATTAAAATGTGTGGTATTGTTACCAATGGATGCATACTCTACGTGTGATTGTGTGTGCGTGTTTATTTCATGCACATGCAAGGGGTTGAGTCAGTCCAAACTATTACCATAGTTACGAATGTGTGCTGAGTCAGTCTAGTTGGACATCATGATGAAGATTGTTTGCTGTTGTTAGCATAACTGGTTGCCATGATTACCACTGTGTCTGCTGCATCAGATTGACTGGTTACTGAAGTTGTGCCTCGTCAGTTTAACTTGCACAATGGGTTACCGCTGTGTGTGTGTGTGTGTGTGTGTGTGTGTGTGTGTGTGTGTGTGTGTGTGTGTGTGTGTGTGTGTGTGTGTGTGTGTGTGTGTGTGTGTGTTACAGTACAGTGTGTGTTACCATGGTTACCCCTGTGTGTGTTGTGTCAGTCTGGTTACCTTGCATTTGTGCGATGGTCAAGTCTCTGTCAAGACGATCCACCCCTTCGATCACACAGCAGAACACATTGAAAACACTGACTTTATTTCAGTATTCTGATCATCTGAATAATCATAGTTTGGGGGAGGGTGTAAGAGACCTACCAGCCATAGACAGTAGTTTGGGGAAGCTGTAAGAGACCTACCAGCCAATAGCAATAGCTTGGGGGAGGATGTAACCACCTTCCACCCAATAACAGTAGTTTGGGGGAGGGGGCAAGAGACCTAACAGCCAGTAACAGTATTTGGGGGGAAGGTGTAGCAGCCTTTCAACCAATGACAGTAGTTTGGGGGACGGTGCAAGAGACCAGTCAGTAACAACATTTTGGGGGAGGGTGTAGCAGCCTTCCAACCAATGACAGTAGTTTGGACAAGGGTGTAAGAGACCTACCAGCCAGTAACAGCAGTTTGGGCAGGTAACAGCTCAGGAAGAGGTTGGAGGTCCCTCTGAACCAGCCATCCCAGTACTTCTCAGCCTTGGAGAGATCTATACACCAGTTATACAGTCTGTAGACACACACATACATTTATATACCCTCTGTAGACAAGTGTAGATAAAAATACTACAGATACTACAAAATACTGCTTCATGTAGTGTGTGTGTGTGTGTGTGTGTGTGTGTGTGTGTGTGTGTGTGTGTGTGTGTGTGTGTGTGTGTGTGTGTGTGTGTGTGTGTGTGTGTGTGTGTGTGTTGTGTGTGTGTGTGCGTGCGTGCGTGTGTATTACCTGTGGTGGTCTGAGATGCTCCTCTCTGGTTGGTGGTATTCTCTTTATCGTTGAGTTGGTGCTGTTCATGGAAGTCCTCGTTGCCCTCGACAACCACATCTACCACCAGACTGGCCGGCTCCAGCAAAACATCTTTGTCCACCTCACACCTGGAGAGGAGTAGACGTCACTTAATTCTACTAGCAGTAGAATTAAGTGATTGTAGTTGAAGTGTGGGGTTAGAGCCATTTAAGATTTACTTCTATTGGTTCACTGACAACCATTTTTTGATTTACTGGAAGAGTAAATTGAGACCTCATAGAAACCACATAGAAAATTACTTATTTATAATTTTTGCATCACTAAATGATGCATTGTAACAGTTTTGCACATTATGAATTAACATGAAATTACAGTTTTTAATCATTTTTAACTAATTATTTATTATAAATCAATTATTTGCACATTGGCTCTTACACATACTTTTATTTAGGGGGATGAGGCCATGCTGGATTTTATTTTTGAAGGATAAAGTGAATCATAGAGGGGCTTTTATTTTTGAAGGATAAAGTGAATCATAGAGGGGCTTTTATTTTTGAAGGATAAAGTGAATCATTGTTTATATTGGATTAATATAACCAACAGGTATAATATGTCACCTTTAATGTCCTCTCATCCATACCTGTAGGTTTGACCTGTGGATGATCCTATTATACATAGATGGACTCCATTGAGTTTTAAAGATGTCTGTAATGGATGCTCATGTGACATAAGTCAACCCCTAATAAGACCTTACCATGACCCCGCAGGTCCATGGCCAACACCCTGCAGCCTACCCTGCTGCATATGGCGGTCTGGAACCAACAATTAATAATCAGAATTGAATATACCATCAAATATCTCTCTCTCTCTCTCTCTCTCTCTCTCTCTCTCTCTCTCTCTCTCTCTCTCTCTCTCTCTCTCTCTCTCTCTCTCTCTCTCTCTCTCTCTCTCTTCTCTCTCTCTCCTCTTCTCTCTCTCTCTCTCTCCTCTCTCCTCTCTCTCTCTCAATTTCCTTCATTGGCAAGAATGAATGACCGGTGTTAGAGTGACTATAGATATTATTTTTCTATCTTAAATAAATATATACACCAGTAATAGTCTAGTCTGGCCGATGCAGAACCTCGACAGGCCCAAGACAGAGTGCAGAGTGATCTTTCTTTCTACGATCTAGATATCGGCTATATATTATAGCGATACATGGCTATAATGAATTAGTATGGAATTGTATGTCAATATGACTACGGTGGCAGACAGCCCACCAGGACGGGCAAGTGTCCCTCCTCCATAGCAGCAAGGACCAACAAAGGGACCCCAGCTGTTGGCCTTGTAC
>OLKM01000589.1:115160-130160 GCA_900291075.1 Melanogrammus aeglefinus
TCTTTCTCTCTCCGTCTTCTCCTCTCGTCTTCTCTCTCGTCTCTCTCTCTCTGCCTGGTCAGTTTTCAGGTTGTTTGAAACGAACAGCTGACCCCTGAAGAGCCGTGTGTGTGTGTGTGTGTGCGTGTGCGTGTTGTGTGTTGTCTAGCACCCGGTGCTTTCTAGTAATGATACATCAAGTCTTTTTTATAACCCTTGTGGCTGCTTATTCTGATGGTTTTTTGCTGTTCTGATGTTCAAGGAGATAATTAAAGATGTGGTGGTGATGTTACCTAATGGGATGCATACTCTACGTGTGATTGTGTGTGCGTGTTTACTGTTCAATGCACGATGCAAAGGGGTTGAGGTGTCACGTCCAAACTATGTACCATAGTTAGAATGTGTGATGAGTCAGTCTAGTTGGACATCATGATGAAAGGATTGTTTGCTGTTGTTAGCATAACTGTTGCCATTGATTACCACTGTGTCTGCTGCATCAGATTGACTGGTTACTGAAGTTGTGCCTCGTCAGTTTAACTTGCACAATGGGTTACCGCTGTGTGTGTGTGTGTGTGTGTGTGTGTGTGTGTGTGTGTGTGTGTGTTGTGTGTGTGTGTGTACAGTGTGTGTTACTGGTTGTGTGTGTGTGTGTGTGTGTGTGTGTTACAGTACAGTGTGTGTTACCATGGTTACCCCTGTGTGTGTTGTGTCAGTCTGGTTACCTTGCATTTGTGCGATGGTCAAGTCTCTGTCAAGACGATCCACCCCTTCGATCACACAGCAGAACACATTGAAAACACTGACTTTATTTCAGTATTCTGATCATCTGAATAATCATAGTTTGGGGGAGGGTGTAAGAGACCTACCAGCCATATACAGTAGTTTGGGGAAGCTGTAGGAGACCTACCAGCCAATAGCAATAGCTTGGGGGAGGATGTAACCACCTTCCACCCAATAACAGTAGTTTGGGGGAGGGGGCAAGAGACCTAACAGCCAGTAACAGTATTTGGGGGGAAGGTGTAGCAGCCTTACAACCAATGACAGTAGTTTGGGGGACGGTGCAAGAGACCAGTCAGTAACAACATTTTGGGGGAGGGTGTAGCAGCCTTCCAACCAATGACAGTAGTTTGGACAAGGGTGTAAGAGACCTACCAGCCAGGTAACAGCAGTTTTGGGCAGGTAACAGCTCAGGAGAGGTTGGGAGGTCCCCTCCTGAAAGCCAGCCATCCCAGTAACTTTCGTCTAGCCTTGGAGAGATTCTTATACACCGTTATATACAAGTCTGTTAGACACACACATACATTTATATACCCTCTGTAGACAAGTGTAGATAAAAATAACTAACAGATACTACAAAATACTGCTTCATGTAGAATAATAACAACACACACACCACACACACCACACACACACACACCACACACACACACACACACCCACACACAACACACACACACACCACACCACTCTCATACATTATATCACACATTATACTCTGTATGAGCACACACATAAATGCCACTTGTATTAGCAATTGTATTTTGTATGTTCATAGTGTATAAATAAGGTGTGTGTGGGGTGTATTCACTTTCGTGTGTGTGTGTGTGTGTGTGTGTGTGTGTGTGTGTCGTGTGTTGTGTGTGTGTGTGTGTGTGTGTGTGTGTGTGTGTGTGTGTGTGTGTGTGTGTGTGTGTGTGTGTGTGTGTGTGTGCGTGCGTGCGTGTGTATTACCTGGTGGTCTGAGATGCTCCTCTCTGGTGTGGTATTCTCTTTATCGTTGAGTTGGTGCTGTTCATGGAAGTCCTCGTTGCCCTCGACAACCACATCTACCACCAGACTGGCCGGCTCCAGCAAAACATCTTTGTCCACCTCACACCTGGAGAGGAGTAGACGTCACTTAATTCTACTAGCAGTAGAAGTGATAGTAGTTGAAGTGTGGGGTTAGAGCCATTTAAGACTTACTTCTATTGGTTCACTGACAACCATTTTTTGATTTACTGGAAGAGTAAATTGAGACCTCATAGAAACCACATAGAAAATTTCTTACTTGCATCACTAAATGATGCATTGTAACAGTTTTGCACATTATGAATTAACATGAAATTACAGTTTTTAATCATTTTTAACTAATTATTTATTATAAATCAATTATTTGCACATTGGCTCTTACACGAGAGTATTTAGGGGGATGAGGCCATGCTGGATTTTATTTTTGAAGGATAAAGTGAATCATAGAGGGGCTTTTATTTTTGAACGATAAAGTGAATCATAGAGGGGCTTTTATTTTTGAAGGATAAAGTGAATCATTGTTTATATTGGATTAATATAACCAACAGGTATAATATGTCACCTTTAATGTCCTCTCATCCATACCTGTAGGTTTGACCTGTGGATGATCCTATTATACATAGATGGACTCCATTGAGTTTTAAAGATGTCTGTAATGGATGCTCATGTGACATAAAGTCATACCCCTAATAAGACCTTACCATGACCCCGCAGGTCCATGGCCAACACCCTGCAGCCTACCCTGCTGCATAT
Organism: Melanogrammus aeglefinus; assembly: GCA_900291075.1. Lineage (NCBI taxonomy): Eukaryota > Metazoa > Chordata > Actinopteri > Gadiformes > Gadidae > Melanogrammus > Melanogrammus aeglefinus. Next base: position 117,681 of record OLKM01000589.1, read on the forward strand.
GGCGGTCTGGAACCAACAATTAATAATCAGAATTGAATATACCATCAAATATCTCTCTCTCTCTCTCTCTCTCTCTCTCTACGTCTCTCTCGTCTCTCTCTGCTCTCTCTCTCTCTCTCTCTCCTCTCTCTCTCTCTCTCTCTCTCTCTCTCTCTCTCTCTCTCTCTCTCTCTCTCTCTCTCTCTCTCTCTCTCTCTCTCTCTCTCTCTCTCTCTCTCTCTCTCTCTCTCTCTCTCTCTCTCTCTCAATTTTCTTCATTGGCAAGAATGATGACCGGGTAGAGTGACTACAGATATATTTTATAAATATATACACAGTATATATATGTCTGGCCGATGCAGACCTAGACAGGCCCAAGACAGTGCAGAGTGTCTTTTCTAGATCTAGATATCGGTATATATTATAGCGATACAGCTATATGATATAGTATTGGATGTATGTCAATATGACTCACGGTGCAGACAGCCCAGCCCAGGACCGGGCAGTGTCCTCCTCCATGCAGCAGGACCAACAAGGGACCCCAGCTGTCGGCCTTGTACCCCTGAAGGAGTCACTGCCGTCTGCCGCTCCCACGTTCACATCCTCCATCTGGTCAAAGTACCCCCTCCACGACAGCGGAGAGTAGTCCGGCTGAGCCTCCACAGCGCTACACACACACACACACACACCATCAACCAAGACTTTCCCAACACTTTCCAAGACTAACCTGAGCCCGCCAAAACTTCCCAGGTTTTCCAAGTATTTGTTAACTTACTTCTCAGTGGTCTCCTTGCACATGGTGGACTCAAACACGTCACCTTCTTCCCCAGGTTGTCTCTCCACGGTGCCTGTCTGTCTGTCAATGGTGGCTGTCTGTCAGTTCACAGAGAGTCTGTCTGTCTATAGGGTGTGTTGTGGTTGGGGTTGGTTCTGTTGAAGACTGGTCTGGGCGTCAGTCTTTCTAGACGACCACCAGCCAAGTAAAACAATAACACACAAATCACCAGCATAAACACAAACACACACACACACACACACGCACACGCACCACACACACACACACCACACACACACACAGCACACGCACACACACACACACACACACACACACACACACACACACACACGCACACACACACACACACACACACACACACACACAACGAGCACACACGCACACCGACACAAATGCACACACAGACATGCACATGCATACACACACGTATGCATGCACAGCTGACCAATAGTCATCTGGTGGTGTCAGCATCTAGGATCTTATTGGCTGAGACCCCTGAAGGGGATGAGTCATCTCTGAGGGACATCAATGACCCACATCACTGAGAGAGACAGTGTGAGTCTGTCTGTCTCTCTCTTTGTCTGATTAACACCCCCCCACACACACACACACACACACACACACACACACACACACACACACACACACACACACACACACACACACACACACACACACACACACACACACACACACACACACACACACACACACACACACACGTTCAGGTGTTTGTGACAGTTTGTTGTGCAGCATTGTCGACACCTATTTATTTATCTTTCTATCTCCAGATATTTACGGGTGCACAGCAGTTTACCTCCCCACCGGTCTTTATCGAGATATAAAACCCCTCTTTCTTTCTTTCTTTCTTCTTTCTTTCTTTTATTGAAGAGCGTTGACGTCACTCTTTCGCTTATACCCCCCCCTCTCTCACATGTACTCTTTATTGAGCACCTAACAGCATCAATTCATTTCAGATCTTGGTTGTTATGCATTGGCATTGCCATCATTTATAACATCAACCCACAAATTAATCTTCACTGCAAGGGCACACATATGCTCTCAAATGCTAAGTTAAGTAATATAGCCGTAACGTAGGAAGTAGTTTAGTATCTAGTATTGTATATGTTTATGCTTCACTTTGAAAAGCTAATGCACCCCTTAGTATATGCAATACATTATAACGCTAAGCCAGGTATAACAATCGTCCTGCAGTCAGTGCACACTTCTTCGAAGAGCAGAATATTGATGTCTATTAGTTACTGAATCCACCAGCTCAAACCGGCTATAGGCTGACAGCCAACACCAGGCAGGAACTGATACTTTCTTGTTTTCCTTTCTAGAACATAAATATCACAGCTAGTCCTGTACTATCAGGCTTTAATATGCGACATGCTGGTATCCCGATGAACCAATCACCAACAGGCATCGCTAGTCTTGATGACATCATCTGTCTTCTTCTGCTGCCAATCAGGACGAGCCGCAGACAGGGAGTCAATCAGCAGCAGGGTAGCACGGGTGCACGTGATTCTCATAGGGCAACTCTGGACATCGTGGCGAGGGATGAGGGACTTTTTTTAAAATTGTACCATTTACTGCCTGGGTCTTTCCATGATCATGTTTAACATTCAATCAAATATTTTTTGCCACACATCATCCATATTGTAAATATTGTGTATTTAGAGAATTTTTTACAATATCACTTTTTAAAGTACTTGGTATAATATTATATATATTTTGTATTTAACGTTTTATTGATCTCTTTATTGTTCACCTGCTTTGGCAATGCAAATTGTTTATTTCTCATGCCAATAAAGCTTTTTTGAACTTGAATTTGAATCTGAGAGAGAGAGCGGTGGGATATGATATGGTCGTGTGTGTGTGTGTGTTGTGTGTTCTAATAGAGAGAGACACACACACGCCCTTCGGATGTAATTAGACCTGGGAGTTAGAGTTTATAAATACATGTGGGGGGTCCCGGGTCCTCGACTAGGCCTCCAGACTAGGGTCTCTGACGTGTGGAAGAAACAAACTGTGAGTTCATTCAACTTGACTTATTCTGCTGTTTATATAATTCATATTGGCATTAAAGCAAAGCTTATGCAATTGTATTGCTATTACTAATAATAATAACAATAATAATAAATGAATTAATGGTGTTTGTTATTATTTATTATTATTTTTATACATAAATATATTTTAATTACTATAGTGTATGTAGTTTCATAGATTATGATTCGATTGCTTGTTGGAGAGGACAGCAGAGCGGGAACAGTAATGATAGTTTTCGTTATTGCAAGTTGATTGATTTTCATAGATTTGAATTCCACTGCCTGCTGGAAGGAACATCAGAGCAGTAAATGATTGAGGGGTCATCTGGTTTAAGTTTCAACTCTATTTTTAAACCTGTGCAGATGAGACCTTTCATCCGCTTTGATAACATTTATCTGCACTGTGTATTTTTCGAGGTTAGGACTATATAATTTTATTATAACATAGGAATCTATATGATATGATTATATTAAAGTTAGCAGGTCTATTTTTTTTGCGATTCTGGCTTTGTAACTCGCTGTCTCTCTCTCTCTCTCTCTCTCTCTCTCCTCCCCCTCCCCCTCTCTCTCTCTCTCTCTCTCTCTCTCTCTCTCTCTCTCTCTCTCTCTCTCTCTCTCTCTCTCTCCTCTCTCTCTCTCTCTCTCTCTCTCTCTCTCTCTCTCTCTCCTCTCTCTCTCGCTCTCTCTCTCTCTCTCCTCCTCTCTCTCTCTCTCTCTCTCTCTTCTCTCTCTTCTCTCTCTCTCTCTCTCTCCATTGTGAAGTGGTCATGTCTCGCTCAGCGCTGCTGCAGGTTGTGTTCCGCGGACGCTCCGCCCTCTCTCACCAAACACACCTGAGACCCCGCCCACTTCTAGAATCGCCTCCCACTCCTCAACAGGTGAGCCTCCTAATGCCAGTGCCCAGGAACTCAGTATCTCTCTATTCATTATATAGTCGTTTGTGTGCGTGTGCGTGTGCGTGTACGTGAATGTACACACGTTTGATGCGCATCAGAGGTGTGTGTTGATGTGCAGGTTGGTGTATTGATGTGCAGGCAGCAGTGATTTGGTTTGATGTACAAGTGTGTGTGTGTGTGTGTGTGTGTGTGTGTGTGTGTGTGTGTGTGTGTGTGTGTGTGTGTGTGTGTGTGTGTGTGTGTGTGTGTGTGTGTGTGTGTGTGTGTGTGTGTGTGTGTGTGTGTGTGTGTGTGTGTGTGTGTGTTGGACCAGCAGGTGTGTGTACGCTGGGCCAGCTGTGCGGCCAGGCTGGCTGTGGACTGGGACTCACTGGGTATCTGGGACCACCGACAAGAAGACCCCATGCTGCTGCCCTCTAGTGTTGGACCCCGATCAACACAGGTACATTCATCAATCAATCAGTCAAACTTTATTTGTACAGCATTTTTGTACAACACCCCCCTCCTCTCTCCCACTACACACCCAGAGTTATTCACACCCGTAAAAACAATCCCCCCCTTCCCCTTTTCATTACCCAAAGCGATAACTTTGTGAAAACAATTAAAATAATTAAATAAATGGATAAAACGTAGCGGTCTGACTCAAGTACAGCTAGCCTGTCTGTCTGTCGGTCAGTAGGTTGGTCAGTCAGTCCTGTCTCTCTGTCCTCAGGTGAGTCTGTCCAGGGTGGGCAGTGCATCTGTCTTGGGGCGCAGGGAGCACAATGAGGACCGTCTCCGGGTGGGTCGTCTCCATGACAACCTGCTCTACCTGGCCGTGTTCGACGGACACGGAGGAGCCCACGCCGCTGACTACTGCTGCACACACCTTGACACACACCTCAGGTAACACACCTCAGGAAACACATCTCATGTAACACACCTGATGTTACAGACCTGAGGTACCAGGCCACACCCCTGAGGTACCAGGCTATACACCTGAGGTACCAGGCCACACCCCTGAGGTACCAGGCCACACCCCTGAGGTACCAGGCTATACACCTGAGGTACCAGGCCACACACCTGAGGTACCAGGCCACACCCCTGAGGTACCAGGCTATACACCTGAGGTACCAGGCCACACCCCTGAGGTACCAGGCCACACCCCTGAGGTACCAGGCCACACCCCTGAGGTACCAGGCCACACCCCTGAGGTACCAGGCTATACACCTGAGGTACCAGGCCACACCCCTGAGGTACCAGGCCACACCCCTGAGGTACCAGGCTATACACCTGAGGTACCAGGCTATACACCTGAGGTACCAGGCCACACACCTGAGGTACCAGGCCACACACCTGAGGTACCAGGCCACACACCTGAGGTACCAGGCCACACACCTGAGGTACCAGGCCACACACCCTGAGGTACCAGGCCACACACCCTGAGGTACCAGGCCACACACCTGAGGTACCAGGCCACACACCTGAGGTACATTATTGCGTCGTACTCGTAGTACATATCAAATGACACATAATATCTTTGTTGATATCAGGGAAGCTCTGGAGGAGGAGGAGGACCTGGAGAAGGTTTTAACCCAAGCCTTCTTGAACCTGGACAGAGCCCTGCACAGACACCTCAGTAACTATGGCAACAGTGAGGATAACCCACGCATACGCCCACCTCAGTTGATATTGCAACAGTTGGACACTTACTCACATGAACCCGCTCCGTTCCACTTCCTCTAGCGTCCCACCTGACAGCCGGCACCACGGCAACCGTTGCTATGCTGTGCGGGCGGGGGTGGAGCTGGTGGTCGGGAGCGTCGGTGACAGCAGAGCCCTTCTCTGCAGAAGGGGGCGGGCCCACAAGCTGACACACGACCACACGCCCGACCGGAGGGACGAGAGAGACAGGTCTGCAGCCCCTCTCTGTCTCCCCCCCCCGACAACCACATGGCTCAGCCAGAGTATAATGACTAGGATTCAAAGAATCAAAGGCTTTTATTCGTCACATGCTCGTACACGATGTGCAGTGAAATGTGCGCGTGACATACTGGATTTCTGTTCTTAAAAAAAGAAAAAAATGACAAATAGAATCAAATGAAATACAATATAAGTTTTAACACAAAGGAAGAATATTATAAATGTATATAAAATGAAAACTAAATAAACAGGGTGATTAAAGTGTTAAAGTTAAAGTGTCAAGCTACAGGGGGAGGGGTGGGGGGGATGGTCAAGTGGTCCGGGATCTCTCGCCTGTAGGAACAGTTGTCGTGGCAACCTTATCATCACCACATTGTGTGTGTGTGTGTGTGTGTGTGTGTGTGTGTGTGTGTGTGTGTGTGTGTGTGTGTGTGTGTGTGTGTGTGTGTGTGTGTGTGTGTGTGTGTGTGTGTGTGTGTGTGTGTGTGTGTGTGTGTGTGCGTGTGTGTGCGTGTGTGTCTGCGTGTGTGTGTGTCTGCGTGTGTCTGTGTGTGTGTCTGCGTGTTTGTCTGTGTGTGTGTGTGCGTCTGTGTGTGCAGAATAAAGAGGTGTGGCGGCTTCGTGGTGTGGAACAGTGTGGGCGTGGCTTACGTGGACGGTAGACTGGCGATGACGCGCAGCATCGGGGACTTCCACCTCAAACACCACGGAGTCATCTCCACTCCGGAGACCACGAGGGTCACAGTCAGTACCGGCCGCCCCGCTGTGCTGTGGAATGAAGTGATGGTAGTGGTGTATCACCGAATGGGAACGTCTGAAAACGTGTTGTGTGGATGTATGAAAGATAACTGAACAAATAGATTTAAATTTGCATCTACTTGACAAAGGTTTGTCGTAGTTACAACAGGGTTTACACATCAGGTTTACAGTAACACATTACATTTACAGTTACACATCTGGTTTACATTAACACATCAAGGTTTACAGTTACACGTCAGGTTTGAAGTAACCATCCGGTTTACAGTAACACACCAGGTTTTAGACTTGTAGTCAAGACCGGCTTAACCGAGACCAAGACACTACCAAGACCAGAGGGTATCAAGACCGAGACCAAGACGAGACCAAGGCCAAGACAGACTGAGTCAAGACCAAGACAAAGTCGAGACGAGACCAAGACGAGACCAAGACCGAGGTCTCGTCTAACAAAAAAAAAAAAAAAAAACAGCTAGTGAGCTAGTGTTACCCCATAACTTGCATCAATTGAATAAGAGCAGCATACTGGGGTAAGAGGTTCAGTCCCAGTTTAAATTCAATTTAAGAAGGTATTATTTCAACTACAGACAGTACAATGCAGAGACAGAGCTTGTCATGAATGTGTGTGACTGTGAGCTCACTCACTGTAAATGTTTTCGTAGACTGGGTGAGATAAACTATGTTATAGCAATTGGCATGACAGCTGTTACTGCACTATTAGAGGATTGAGACTCCTTTGTGTCTGCTGTTGAGGACTTGATATTACTGACTGACTAACTAACTGGGTCCAAAAGTCATCTTGATAAAACAAGCTAACACCTCCAACAGCTATGGGAAATATGTAACTAATTACAATTATACTTAATTTGTAGATGAAATTGAAGATACACAATTATAACCTTGCCAGAAATAGATTAAGCCTGTGAAGTCAAAACAATGTGATATGCAGATGTTATTTAAATGTCAATTGTCACATTTATTTAGTTAAACAACTCCATTTTAAATAAAATACAGTAAACAACAATGACTTGCACACATGTCACATGAATCAAATACAAACTTCAAATTCGAAAGGCGAAACAATTTAATGTTGCATTTTAGAATATTATGTTTGGTATCATAGACATTATTTGTTGCAAATCTCCCGACCCCTATGTCGACCGGAGACCGCAAGACCAAGACAATGAGACCAAGACAAGACCGAGGGATCCGAGACCAAGACAAGACCAAGACCAAAGACAGTCGAGACTGTGACGAGACCGAGACCACGTAAAAGTGGTCTCGAGACCGGTCTCGAGACCAAGACCGGTCTCGAGACATCCAACTCTACCAGGTTTACAGATACACATCCGGTTTGCTACATATCGTGTTTACAGTCGCACATCCGGTTTTCAGTTACATATTGTGTTTACAGTCACACATCCGGTTTACAGTTACATATCGTGTTTACAGTCACACATCCGGTTTTCATATACATATCCGGTTTGCAGTTACACATCAGGTTTACAGTTACATGTCAGGTTTACAGTTAAACATCTGTCTGTTTGTGGGTAAAAAAAATAATACAAACGTACGACTAAAAGTACGGCTAAAAAACTTCTGTCCCAACATTTATGTTTCGCAACAAATCAAATATACGATTACAAACCAAACCTACGGGTGCAAAACGTTTGTCCCACTTGACGCTTCTCAGTCTGGAATGCTTGGAATCACATATCATTTGACTATCAAATCAGGAATATCATTTCACTACCCAATCACGGAGCCATGTGACAAGCCTTTCAAGCTGTTTTTCATGGCAGTCGGCCACTAAGTAGCCCCAGGCACTCAAATAAGGTCATCAATGAATCTAATCTACTTCTGAATAATAGTCTAACATTAACTGGAATTACTCTGATGACAAAATCAGGAGCTAGAACATCAAGCTGATTTTGTTGACTTTAGTTTAATCTAATGTCCATTCCGTTTAGCTAGATACGATAACATTCTTCCCTGGGATGGTTTCAGGAAATGGCTAGATTGGCGAAGTCATTGATACACGGCTAAACAATGAACGCAACCTTGAATTAGTTTTCTATTTGGTTGATGTTTTGCGTTTGTACAGGTGCACTGTATCCCCACTCCCAGCTTCCTTCACATTAGCTGAAAATAGATACAATACTATAGTAGCTTTTTTCACAGAACAAAACATCCTGGTCTGTTTAACCACACTCAAGTGTGTCTAATGTGTTGGTTTGGTTACATATGATTCATTGCCAAAATGAACTATTTGGGACAAATGAGGGAAAAGGCGTTCTGTACTCGTAGGTTTATCACAGACAAACAGAAAGATGGGTTACTGCAAACCTTTGAAGGGAAGCTGAAAATGAAATCAATTTGTTCAGATACGCCCAAAATGTTTTGGAACATTCAGACAGAGATGCACAGCTACGATCAATTTGAACCTCATTTGTTCCCATACGACGGTATGTCTCCTCCTCTCTATAAAAACGGTTTGAAGGGGTAAAATTGGCTATTTAGAAATATAAAAGGGTGTAAGTTAGAGTTATCCTATCCAAAAAAAAGTAAACACATGTTTGAATTCCCAAAAAGAAACGAAATTTGACACCCCTCATGTTAGGATAGCTTTAAGATTAATTTTGGCACCTGAGTATGACCCGCCCTAATGCGTTAGTCTGTCCAGCACAAAGGGATCATGGCCTGTACCCTTGTACAGTAGATGGTAAAACACAAGACTCTATAACTGTTGTTATATTGGCTGTGTGATAGTCAATGTGCTGATCGTGTGACTGGGTTTCTCGTCAGGTGAACGAAGACCACGACAGCTTCCTGGCTCTCACCACAGACGGGATCAACTTCCTGTTAAGTGATCAGGAGATCTGTGATGTCATCAAACAGAGCCACAACCCCACAGAATCAGCAGAGCTCATCACTCAGCAGGTAACACCAGCCCTTTTCCGAATCACCCTTCTTGTCCGTACTTGTGGACTGTTCTTGTGGACTTGTGAATCATCGTCAGTCGCTGCCCGAGTTCTGTTCCGTTCAAAAGTCTTAATTCAAATCCACACCTAAGGCCTGTACGTGTCCTTGCTCCGCCCACTCGGGGATGCACTGGGAGGCGACTTGTATGGGACAAACTTGTTTCCCAGAATGCATTGCACAGCAGCACCCATCAGCCCTGCGTCCTCCCATACTCGGGAATATGTACGCCCAAGTCCGAACTACCAAGATACAAGTCTGAACTTGGCGTAAAGGCCCACTGTCTGTCGGTTCTGTGTTAATAAAGTTCAGCAGGTAACACTTAGGTCTGCTGTGTGTTATTAAAGGTCAGCTGTCTGTCTGCTGTGTGTCATAAAGGTCAGCTGTCTGTCTGCTTTGTGTTATTAAAGTTAACCACTGTCTGTCTGCTGTGTGTTGATCAAGTTCAGCGCAGTGTACCTGCTGTGTGTTAATAAAGTTACACACCGTTTGTCTGCTGTGTGTTAATAAAGTTCAGCCGGTAACACAGTCGGTTTTATGAGCACAGTTTAGCCGGTTAAACTGTGTGTCTGCTGTGTGTCAATAAAGTTCATTAAGTGTGTGTGTGTGTGTGTGTGTGTGTGTGTGTGTGTGTGTGTGTGTGTGTGTGTGTGTGTGTGTGTGTGTGTGTGTGTGTGTGTGTGTGTGTGTGTGTGTGTGGTTGTCTGTGTGTGCGTGTTGCGTGTGTGTGTGTGTGTGTGTGTGTTGTGTGTGTGTGTGTGTGTGTGTGTGTGTGTGTGTGTGTGTGTGTGTGTGTGTGTGTGTGTGTGTGTGTGTGCGTGTGTGTGTGTGTGTGTGTGTGTGTGTGTGTGTGTGTGTGTGTGTGTGTGTGTGTGTGTGTGTCTGTGTGTGTGTGTGTGTGTGTGTGTGCTGTCTGTGTGTGCGTGTGCTGTGTGTGTGTGTGTGTGTGTGTGTGTGTGTGTGTGTGTGTGTGTGTGTGTGTGTGTGTGTGTGTGTGTGTGTGTGTCCAGGCGCTGCAGTACGGCACAGAGGACAACAGCAGCATCCTCATCCTCCCGCTGAGAGCCTGGAGCAGCCTGCCCTCTCTGCACCTCTACAGCATGAGCCGTAACCTAGTGACCTGTGGCCGGTGGGCCTTAGACCCTTGACACCCTGCCAACCGCTCTACACTCACAGTTATTACTCATGACTAAGGCAAGGCCACTCTATTTATATAGCGCTCTTTATACACGAGGCAGACTCACATAAAAACATTGTCATAAAATAAAATGAAATAAAATAATAAAATAGATGAGTAAAAGAAAACAAAGGCAAAGTTAAATAATGCATAACCAGTATGACTGTTTCAACGGTTTAAGATTAAAGATGTATCCGATTATTATAACAATTAGGCTAATTTATTTAAGGAATAAACGTACAAGGAGAGGTCCACTGCATTGACAAAAGCACATCATCTCCTCAACCTTCCCAAGCGGTTCAGGAAACAGGCCGAGTTGGATTCTTTAATCAAGGAAGGGGCACAGACCAACAAAGGGCAGCTAGAGAAACTGAATGTGGAAATACATTTTCATAATTACAGGTGTTACTCATTGGAAACCTGAGAACTACCAAAAATAAAAGCGCTGATCATTTCATGCTGGCGTCATTTCTTATTGCTTGACGTCCATTTTTTTCCTCGGCTCTCATGTGGGACGTCATGAGTATGGTGCATCACAGGTATGACCACGCAGGTGTGACAACACGCGTGTTTAATCGACGCGTCAGATATCACACGTTTGACGCCCCATGCATGACTCGGCGCGTGTGAAATCACACCTGCGACGACACACGTATGACACCACATGTACGACATAACATAAATGACATTGCACGTATGATGTCACATGTCACATCTGTGACATCACAAGCGCAATACCGCCATGTGTCACATCACACAAATACATAGCGCCAAACGTATGGCATTTCAGTGAACTGTGTTCCAGAATTTCACTTCAGGGATCAGTTAAGTGTTGTTTTATCTCACCACTAATCGGTAAGCCATGTAGTAGGAAGTATACAGCCAGGATAAAGATAGCTAGGCGTAATAGGTGAATCAGGATGTCATTAAACATGGTATGGACACATCTTTTCACATTTCCTTTTATGATTGATAGATAGTGATATAAAGATATATTGATAGATAAAGCGACAGATAGGTGATAGTTAAAGTGATTAATAGATAGATAGAGATAGGGCAGGTGATGAAGGATAACTTATTTTAAAGGTCCAATGGCATGAAAATCTCACTTTATGAGGTTTTCTAATATTATAATGAGTTCCCCTAGCCTGCCTATGGTCCCCCAGTGGTTAAAACTTGCGTTAGGGTTAGACGAGCGCTAGGTATCCTGCTCGCCTTTGAACAAATGGAAACTCGGGCGCTGCTGATTTGGAATATGGCCCCATATGTCGTCCTAAGGGTCCAAGCTAACTCCCCTTCCTCTGCCTTGCCCGCCCGCAGAGAATTTGGCCCGCCAATGAGACAATGAGCTAAGTCCTTGCGAGTGCCATGGGCAGCGGGTGAGTGTCCTTGCGGCAGCGGGCAGCGGACAGCTAGCCGCCGGCAGCCGTCGCACCCGACGCAGTCGTTTGTGATTCGTAATATCGCCTAGAGGCGCACCAAGCTTTTGGCCGTGATAATATGTATTATGATATGTAGGTCTATTAGGCTATATTTGAATTTCGGGAACATCTTCAAATACTGTGTTAGGGGCCCATTAATATCTATATTAAAGCATCCATAACAACCAGGTCTCACGAAAATACGTGACACTGTCACGTTATTTTAATCTATTGTTCGTGATCAGGGACACGTATTTTCAAAATTTTCGTGTCAAAAAGCACAATTTTCAAACTGTCATGGCAACGTCCGCTCGGACACTGGACTTGCGAGGCATCGACGCGGACTTTCATTCACATAGCCAAGAACAAGACAATAGATGGCTAGGTACAATAAACATCAAGACATACCATTCTAAAATGAACAGATGAAGCAGCTACCCTTGTTTCCTTCGCGCTTTGCCTACAGAGCAGCGCACCTGCATTTAATATATCCGTGAATTGTTACAATTTCTCAGAATTAAAGGCG
>OLKM01000589.1:140160-149532 GCA_900291075.1 Melanogrammus aeglefinus
TACCCTGTTGGTTTTTCCCACGCCCCTGGGGGAGTGAAGGTGTGTTTCCTCAAGGTCATATGTTTTTGTATTTTTGAACATTTGGACCAGAAGCAATTGAGGCTCTCAATGTCTCTCTCTCTCTCTCTCTCTCTCTCTCTCTCTCTCTCTCTCTCTCTCTCTCTCTCTCTCTCTCTCTCTCTCTCTCTCTCTCTCTCTCTCTCTCTCTCTCTCTCTCTCTCTCTCTCTCTCTCTCTCTCTCTCTCTCTCTCTCTCTCCAGGATGTCTGAACATGGTCGCACCATTATCCTGTCGATCCATCAGCCTCGTTACTCCATCTACCGGCTTTTCGACAGCCTTACACTCCTGGTCAATGGCAAGCAGGTCAGCAACTAACAAGCGGCCGGCTAGCAGAACCAAATGCTAACCAATTAGAACCACCACAGCAAAATGTTAGCATAAAAAGCTAACCAGCAAGCAGAAACAAATGCCAACACGCTAACCTGTTAGCATACCAACAAGCCCAGTTATCACAACCAAACCAGCAACCTAACGAGCTAGAATACATGGCACAAACCAGCTATGCCAATCAAACTGACAAACTAACCAGGTAGCATTCCAAAAAGCTAATCAGCTGACATAGCAACAAGCTTTGCCAGAGCATTTCCATGGACCTGAATCATCATTGTTTGAACAATATTGTTTAAACTATTGTTATTTTTGGCTAGGTTTTCCACGGACCAGCACAGAATGCACTGGGATACTTCTCTGACATAGGTCAGCATCATTCTACCCCCTTTGAATTTCCACATCTATAATACAATATGTACAGTTAGCATTCTTAACGTGTGGCTGATTTGGAACTCCATTTCCCAGGATACACCTGTGAGCCCCACAACAACCCAGCCGACTTCTTTCTGGATGTCATTAATGGAGACTCCTCAGCCTTGAAAGACAGTGAGGGTAGGAGGGGTGTGAGTGTGTGTGTGTGTGTGCGCGTGCGTGCGTGCGTGCGTGCGTGCGTGCGTGCGTGCGTGCGTGCGTGCGTGCGTGCGTGCGTGCGTGCGTGTACTATTAACATGTGTATATATGCATACCAAATGTCCATCTTCTCCTCCAGAGACTGATTCAGGGGAGGGCTCCTCCAGGAAGGTAGAGGAGAAACTGGTGCAGGAGTACAGGAGCAGCAGCTACTTCAAGGACACCAAGGCTGAGCTTGGTACGTCCACGCCAAGGTTGACGGTTCGATTCTGTGAGCTGCAAACACATCAATCCATTTCGATTAAGACTATGATAAAATTGAATAGAATGCACTTTGATTTGCTCCAAGGGGAGAATTGGATGTCAAAAAACAGTCAAGTGCATTAAGTGTACATACAAGACACACCTACAGCAACCCATTGGTAAAACTCATGACAGATACACACATCCACTGTCCACCCATAACAGATACATACACCCACTGCACTGAAAGGTGACAGAAGATGATCTATTTAAGCACACATCTCAGTGGACACTAAACTTGCGATGTCAGAAGAAGCAGATTTTCAAAACGGCTTGTAACAGCTAATCACACTCCCACGTGGCGGTATAATATGTCACCTTTAAGATCCACCTAATCTAAGCCACCCAGTCACACAGTCCAAACGAAGAGGTAACCTGTCAAAGTCACACACACCCAGTCCTCCCAGTGTTGGTCCATTCCTTCTACGTTGGGTTGAGGAGGGGGAAGTGTATCTTATAGTCCTGAATGGTGGTCCTGAATGGGTCCTGAGTGGTGCTCCTAAGTCCCATTACGTGACTCATAGATCTGATCATAACTGATCCATAGTTCTATCTACAAGGCCCAGCCGAGCTAAGCTAGGTCTGTGTTTCCAGAGAGGATCACCCAGGGGAAGGAGGTGTCGACAGCTCCTGTAGCCCGGACCATCACCTATACCACCGGCTTTGGGACCCAGTTCAGATGGGTCCTCAAGAGAACCTTTAAGAACCTCCTGCTCAACCCTCAGACATCCATAGCACAGGTAAACACACGCGCACAAACGCCTGAGGCACACACCTCCATAAAATAGGTTCACACACATACACACTTCAATAGCACAGGCACACACACACACACACGCACGCACACACACACACACACACACACACACACACACACACACACACACACACACACACACACACACACACACACACACACACACACACACACACACACACACACACACACACACACACACACACACTATGTATGTATGTATGTATGTATGTATGTATGTATGTATTACATACACATACATACATACATACATACATACATACATACATACATACATACATACATACATACATACATACATACATACACAAATACACTCACACACACACACACATACACACACACACAGCACAGGCACACACACAAAAACACACTTCCATAGCACAGACACACACACACACACACGTACAAACACACACACACACACACACACACACACACACACACACACACACACACACACAGAGCTTCATAGCCCAGGCACACACACACACACACACACACACACACACACACACACACACACACACACACACACACACACACACACACACACACACACACACACACACACACACAAATACACTCACACACACACACAGCACAGGCACACACACAAAAACACACTTCCATAGCACAGACACACACACAGACACACAGACACACACACACACACACACACACACACACACACACACACACACACACACACACACACACACACACAGCTATACATAGCACAGGCACACACACACACACACACACACACACACCACACACACACACACACACACACACACACACACACACACACACACACACACACACACACACACACACACACACACACACACTGTCAGTCCCGTCATCCTCTGTCGTTTTAATCAATCTTTTATTGAGAGCCTCCTGAGCTGCCTCACAGTAAAAGACAGAAACAGCCATTATAGCATTGTCAATATCTGTTCCAAAATCACTGGAGTAAAACAAAGGGACTTGAATTATTTTTGCCATCGGCAAATCATCAAGAAAGCAGCAGTATTTTGGCTTCTTTTGATGTTTGTGTTGCCATCACGGCGTCGCTACGCTTTACCTGCTAGCTTAACTAACCATCATTCCAAGTCGTTCATCCCCTCTGCAATTCGACTACTAAATGCTTCGTAGTTGTGTGTGTATTTGTTCTGATACCAGAGAGAAAGGATAAGGGATTGAGACCCAAGTTCTATCTACGTTAGAGTCCTAGAATCTGTGTTGGAGTCCCAGAGAAAGGCCTGAGTTCTGTCTGGGTTAGAGTCCCAGAATAAGGCCTTTGGTTCGTGGTAAGAGTCCCGACGTATGTCTGGGTTAGAGTCCTAGAATAGAAATTGACTAGAATCCGGGTTGGAGTCCCAGAGAAATGACCAAGTTCCTTTAGGTAGGGTTGGGGTCCCAGAGAAAGGCTTGAGTTCTGTCTGGGTTAGAGTCCCGATGTCTGTCTGGGTTGGCGTCCCAGAGAAATGACCATGTTCCTTTAGGTCGGGTTTGAGTCCCGACGTGGGTACCAGAGAGACTGTTGATCTGATGTTGTACATGTTTTCTTTGACTTATCTATTATTGAATTTTATTGCATGACAATGTTTAGATGTGAAGCACTTTGAGTCTGCCTTGTGTATGAAAAGTGCTATATAAATAAAGTTGCCTTGCCTTTATGTGGTTCTAGGTGGCGGTGACTGTGTTTCTGGCTCTGATCGTGGGCGTCATTTTCTTTAACGTACAGGAGGACACATTTGGTAGTCAGAACAGGTAATTTGATCTATTCCCTCTCTATTCTATTCTAGTTTACTATGATCTAGATTATGTCATATAATGCTATAATATTAGCCTGGAAATCCAGACCCGCATCTAGAAAGCTGTAGACTCGTTGAGCTAATTCAAATTGTGCTCTCACAAGAAGTCTTCATTTCCAGGGTACTATAATATATGTTATTGTTATATTTTATTGAATTTTATTATATTGCAATATCTTATATTAAACTAATTTATATTCTGTTCTATACTACTCAGCCATAATATGATGTCATATTTTAATCATATTATAATTATAATTATTTTCATTTTTTAATTATTTTACAAAATATATGAAGTACTCATTTATAATATTATAGCACTATGTGCTCTATTCTATTCTGCTCTACTATATATTATATTATATTATTATTATATTATATTATATTATATCATATTATACTGTATTGAATTGCACTATATGATATTATAATACAATTTGTTATGCTATATTAAATTATATTCCACGCTTTATTATATTATAAGATGAAAAATACTTCTACTGTACTCTCATGTGCTCTATTCTACCCTGTCCTGATGCCATTGGGCTCTTATGCACTTTAATTGTATTTATTTCCTAAAATTAATCATTCACCTCATATATATTTCACACATGAAGCCGATGATTGCCTCTCTCTCTCTATCAGGTTTGGAGCTCTGTTCTTCATCACTATTAACCAGTGCTTCAGCTCTTTGTCAGCAGCTGAACTCTTCATCACAGAGAGGAAGATCTTTATGTAAGGAACGCACAAGGCTAATGCGCATACACACACACACACACACACACACACACACACACACACACACACACACACACACACACACACACACACACACACACACACACACACACACACGGACACAGGTTGAATATAAAAGTTGCATATACATTAGTATTATAGCATCTGTCTAATTTCTATCTCTCTAGGCATGAGTATACAAGTGGCTACTACCGCCTGTCTGTGTACTTCCTGTGTAAGATCCTGTCTGACATCCTCACCCTGAGAACCGTCCCTGCCATCGTCTTCAGCTGTGTGGCCTACTTCATGATCGGTACACTGATTAACGCGTTTAAAGAGGGCCAAATCTTAATGGGTTATTACACGGAAGTTTGTTCAGTTGACAAAGTGAAAGGCACAGTTAATCCCACCGTGTGTGTGTGTGTGTGTGTGTGTGTGTGTGTGTGTGTGTGTGTGTGTGTGTGTGTGTGTGTGTGTGTGTGTGTGTGTGTGTGTGTTGTGTGTGTGTGTGTGTGTGTGTGTGTGTGTGTGTGTGTGTGTGTGTGTGTGTGTGTGTGTGTGTGTGTGTGTGTGTGTGTGTGTGTGTGGTGTGTGTGTGTGTGTGTGTGTGTGTGTGTGTGTGTGTAGGTCTGAAGGCGACGGTCGCGGCGTTCTTCACCTTCATGCTTAGTGTGGCGTTGACGGCGTACACGGCCACCTCCATGACCATGGCCATCTCTGCCGACCAGACGGTCGTCGCTATCGCCAACATCTTCATGACCATCACCTTTGTCTTCATGATGGTCATTAACACAAACACAAACCTTAACACAAACTCACGCCCACACACACACACACAAGACCGATATGCACCTGAACACTCCTAACAGCTTTGTGTGCCTGTGTGTGTGTGTGTGTGTGTGTGTGTGTGTGTGTGTGTGTGTGTGTGTGTGTGTGTGTGTGTGTGTGTGTGTGTGTGTGTGTGTGTGCGTGCGTGCGTGCGTGCAGATCTTTACAGGTCTTCTGGTGAATCTTACGAGCATCCCAGGTTGGCTGGGCTGGCTGAGGTACTTCAGTATCCCTCGATACGGATTATCAGTGAGTACTCACACACACACACACACACACACACACACACACACACACACACACACACACACACACACACACACACACACACACACACACACACACACACACACACACAGGCACTCTTGCTAATAAAATATTCATTATTCATTTTCCTCTCTCTCTCCCTCTCTAGGCGCTTTTGGTAAACGAGTTCCGTGGTCTTACGTTCTGCAACAGCACCGCTTCACCAGCTCAACTGTAAGACACACACGGAATGAGTCACAGTGTTTACTGAGTTAATTGGTGAACTTGTTATAGCTTGTGTCAGCTCTGGTATGAGTCTCTGGTTAGCTTAAGGTTGGCCTACACTCTCAGATACACAGAGCAATGTTTTGGAGTGGTAACAACAGCAAAGGGTCATTAAACAATAAAAAAAACCACCAACCTGAGTCCATTTCCTGTCAGGAGACCGGCAGGCTTACAATATATTAACTAAACGACGAGGGCGGGGTCTAAGTGCTCCTGTCAATCCAACCCGGTCTCACGAAAATACGTGACACTGTCACGTTATTTTAATCTATTGTTCGTGATCAGGGACACGTATTTTCAAAATTTTCGTGTCAAAAAGCACAATTTTCAAACTGTCATGGCAACGTCCACTCGGACACTGGACTTGCGAGGCATCGACGCAGACTTTCATTCACATAGCCAAGAACAAGACAATAGATGGCTAGGTACAATAAACATCAAGACATACCATTCTAAAAAGAACAGATGCAGCAGCTACCCTTGTTTCCTTCGCGGTTTGCCTACATAGCAGCGCACCTGCATTTAATATATCCATGAATTGTTACAATTTCTCAGAATCAAAGGCGAAAGTAGAAACAGGTGGCCAAAAGCTGTCATATTGTTAGTTATCACAGACTATTTTAAGTAGAAACGGGTGGCCAAAAGCTGTCATATTGTTAGTTATCACAGACAATGCCTCGCAAGTCCAGTGTCCGAGCGGACGTTGCCATGACAGTTTGAAAATTGTGCTTTTTGACACGAAAATCTTGAAAATACGTGTCCCTGATCACGAACAATAGATTAAAATAACGTGACAGTGTCACATATTTTCGTGAGACCGGGTTGGTCAATCAGATCCTTCACAGACTCCCGCTCTAAGACCTTAATGTCTTGGTTTACTCGTTGGTGTTCCAGTTCTCAATTACACCGGAGTGGGGCAGTGTTTTCAGGGTCGGGTTACCATTGCGTTGTAGGTCGGTCCTTAGTAATATTTTGGGGTACTACGTGTAATTAAGGGGTACCATAATTCATTGTTCTATTTCGAGCATATCCATTACTTTGTATTGCCTGATGCCCATAATGGTTTACTCAATGATTGCAATTGTAATTGTGCTTCATCTATAATGTAAATAATTCAGCATTATGATTATTACGATGGTGTTGATCACGATTGTGATCGTGTGCCCCCCTCCAGCACGTGGGGGGCCCCACAGTGCAGTGCTTGCTGCTTTTGGTGGGAGTGGGTAGGTCCCCCTGTCATACCGGGGGTCGTGTTAACAGTGTTTTGTGGGTCCTCAGATGTACAGGGGAAGCCTTCCTCGAGTACCAGGGTGTGGATGCCTCCGACTGGGGCTTATGGCAGAACCACATGGCTCTGGGGATCATGACTTGCATCTTCCTGTCCATCGCCTACACCAAACTACGCTTCATCAAAAAGTTCACCTGATGGCATGCAGCTCCGCGTGTGACCATGTACAACACTGTGTTTGCACTGGGCAGCCCCCAGTACAACCAGTGGGAGACCGTGGTTGTCATTGGGGAGGAAACATTGATTATTTAATGTTTTAGTGCTTTTTGTAAAATAAATGCATCTCCATTCATGCTTGATTTCAGTATTCAATTTGTATTAATTTAGAAATTGAATTGTATATTACTTACACAGATGTGATCTTTTTAATATAATGCTTTATTGTATTTTCTGAAGATATTATTCATTTTTATGGCTAATACCGTTGGTGCAACGTGAAGCCTCACTTCTAACACTCATTGGTTATAAATTATAGTAGCATACACTGGATTGTTTTACTTAAGTGTTTATTTAGTATTTCAATTAAAAATACCATACCTGGTTGGTTTCCATACTGTATTTTGAATGTGTGTGTGTGTGTGTGTGTGTGTGTGTGTGTGTGTGTGTGTGTGTGTGTGTGTGTGTGTGTGTGTGTGTGTGTGTGTGTGTGTGTGTGTGTGTGTGTGTGCGTGTGCGCGTGTGTGGGAGTATGCCTGTGTGTAACGTTAAATAAAGGAAGGATTAAAGAGATTGTTGAATGTTGTAATACGTCTCATTTCTCTTTAAACATGGTGTGAAGTCTAGACAGGAGCTTAGCTCTCTCTGTTCCTCCTCTAGATTACTCTCTCTCCGGGTGTTCCTCCTTCTCTACATCGCTCTCTTTATCTCTCTTCACCTCATCTCTCCCTTACACTATCTCTCGCCATCACCTCTTGCTCTTTCCAACGGTCTCGCTATATCTTTAGATTCCACACTCTGCTTATCTTCAACAATCTCATCAGTTCATTCTCTTTTACTCCCTCAAACGTGCTTTGTTGTCGAACCCTTTTTTTCCTTGTCGAATCGCTCGTTGTCTTTTCACCATGTCGCGTCGCCAGTATCGCTCGTCCCTTTTACTTTTGTTTGCTCTCCACATCGATTACCATTGTAATGCTCAGCAGCTGGACTCTGGAGCCGAAGGTCAGTACATCTGAGTATGTGTGTGTGTGTGTGTGTGTGTGTGTGTGTGTGTGTGTGTGTGTGTGTGTGTGTGTGTGTGTGTGTGTGTGTGTGTGTGAGAGAGCGCGCGAGAATGAGACCTTTATATCAACTTGAGGAGAGTGTATCAAGAGTAAATGGGAAATGTTGATTTTTATCTCCCTTTTTATTATCTGATCTTATTTAACTTTTTGTGCTATGGAAATGTATGGATATTTTCCATGCCCAAAAAAAAACCTTTGAATTTGTTTGAAAAGATTACACAGTAAAAAATGTCTCTCTCTTAGCTCCGCCCCTTCCATCCCTCTCTGGTTTCCCGCCTCCAGAGCTTGATGGGCAAGCTGTTAGTGACACCTGCAGGATTGTTCCAATTATTGCACCTTTTATGACTACACCTGTCGTTCCTACACCGTCTCCCCTCACACCCTCCTCAACCTCCTCCATCTCCCTGACCCCCCACAGCACACCGCCCATGGCAAAGGTAATATAATGTTGATACACATTTGGAAGTAAAATTTCACTCTTGGTTTTCTAAGGTTTCATATTTGTCATTTTGTTTTTTTGTTTGCCACCTAAAACGTATAACAGGCGTTGCCAGCCAGACCCATGAATCCAATTAACCAATTGCCAGCCAAGAAAACGACCAATCAATCCCCGACCCAGGAACCAGGAACCAGGGGTTGCTAAGCAGCCGGCTGCAAGGCAACCAACCCCCAACAGCTTTTTGAGGCTGAAGTCCCACCTCCTCCATTCCCTCCTTATCAATAGTGGAAGGCCTAAGGCCGGCTACGTCCCCGGCCTGCCTGCTAATTGGCTGCTTCCTGGCTACGGTGTGATGTCACAAAACCTCCATCCATATCAGAGGAAGACTGCCCTGAGTCGTAACAAAGGACCCCCTCGGCCATGCTGCCGGAAAAACTCGGATTCTGATTCAGACTCCTCTGAGG
>OLKM01000589.1:151288-161288 GCA_900291075.1 Melanogrammus aeglefinus
CGCTCCAGACTGTGTTGCAGCCTCGTGACAAGGGTCGGGAGCAACGGGTGTACTCGTCTCCAGGCTGTTGGTCTGTTACCAGACGCAGGGAGTAGAAGGCTTCCAAGTTTTTGTTTAGTTTTCAATGATAGCTCCCTTATAGAAAACAAGCTCGGCTGTGTTCTGGTACCAAATTTATTTGGTAAAAGGAGTCAGTGTCACTTACCGGTGAGCAGCGTTCTCGCGTCCTCTCCACTGTAACACTGTTGTTATTCCTTTCGGTCACTTACGGTGAAGGCAGCGCTCTTCGCGGCCCTCTCCCGTAACACTGGTTGGGGTATTGTTTCAGTCCACTTACCGGTGAAGCAGCGCTCTCGCGCCCTCTTCCCTGTAACACTTGTTGTTTCTTTTCAGTCACTTTACCGGTTGAAGGCCAGCGCTCTGCGCGCTCCTCTCCTGGAGAAACACTGCTGTATATTGAGTGTGTTGTAATTTATTTTCCAGTTCACTTGCTGGTGAAGACTGCCCCGCTCTCGCGTCCTCTCCCGGCTAAGCACTTTCTTGGCTCTTCTGGATTAGTTGGCCTCTCTGGGAAGGCAGGTGGGCTTCCCTTCCCAGTGTTCTGCTGATGGCTTGTGTGTTGGCGCCTGTGTGGCCTCTTGAGCCTGACGATGGGCCATGATCGATGCCTCTTGCCTCGGCTTCGACATTTGAGGGGGACGGCCTTACGAGGAGCTTGTATGAACTGCGTTGCTCCATTGCCCTTGGCACCTCAGGCTGGCTAGGCTCGCAGCGCGTGGGAACATCCGGCAGCTGTCGACTTACCATCAATTTGGCGCACTTCCTCCTTGCTCAGCCCGGCCATCTTGCGCGTCGGGGTTAGAGCAAGGCCCCCCCAGGAAAAAGGGCTTAGGGACGAGCTTAGCACCAAGGTGCGATCGCTTTTGTCGTCCGATATGGGAGAGGGATACAGGAACTCCTCCTGACCCTGAACCTGGGGCAGGTGGGCGCGGTGGTTGACATCCTGCCTGACCCCTCCTTGGGGATGTGCGGGGGACGGACGATGTCCTGTCGCTGGCGGCATCAGCCAACCTCTTTTAGTTGAGGGTGTCACGGGAGGAAGCCTCAAACGCCTTGTTGGGAGAGGCCTCCATGCTCTCTGCTCGAGCTCTGGGCACAGCACAGAGGTTAACCCCATCGGGCCGTCATCCGTACGCCCTGCTCGCCTAGGGGCTCTTGCGATGCTCACTCAGTGCAGACTTGGCCCAGCCTAGCGCCTTCTTTCAGGCGCCAGCCCTGCACACAGCCCCTTTCTCTGTCCCTGCCTTTTCGAAGCGAGTATCTAAAGGACGAGCGCTACACCTCTGACTGGACAGGATCGACCAAGGGAGCTCCCCCCGTCCTTGCCTACATTCCAGTGCTGACAGCGGACCTGCTGGCACACTGCCCATGCGGCGCACACACAGACGCAGTATGGATCTGCGGTTAGCATGCCACCGTTGAACACACAGGCCGGCATTCGCCTCTGCATCAACTCCATTACTCAAAACCCCCGATTCCAGGCCTTTGCGGCCACCGCATGCCACGATGTCCTCGATCCCCTAGTGGCAGGGTCGAGCACGCCGACTAGCTTCCTAGAAGAGCTCTAGTGACGCAAGCCAGCCAGATATGCACGGCCGACGATTGGCAGACCACACTCCACCACACATAATGCTAGCGCCGTCTCCACAGCACCCCATCCCAACACGCTGCGCACACACAAGCGTAGCAGCTTAGTAGAGCCGTCTATACACAGGACCTAGAGCACCAGCTCCCATACAGGCCTTTGCCCTCATGATCCAGAGCAGGAATTGGGCAAACGCTGTGTCATGTCCACCCTCAGGTCCAGACTCGCCGCCAGGTTTTGGTTGCCATCAGCTCGCAGTCCCCCTGACCGGAGGCGTGCAGACGACGGCCCTTAGAACGCCGTGCCACAGTGAGTCAGCTACGCGGGGGAGCTGTTTTGGGTCAGCTGCCCTGGAGACGCTGCGGAGCGAGCTGCCCCAAGCTAGGCAAACCAACCTGCAGCTGTGCGGTCTTCACAGGAGTGGTCCCCGCTCCTGGCAAGCCTAGAGCCCCCCGCGGGCTGCCCCCGGGGCCGCTACTAGACCAGCCACGCTACCTGCTACTCACACGCTCTACCCAGCAAGAGAGGAGGGCCCTACGCAGGTTTCGGCGATCCGCCAGCCAGCCCGCTGATAGCTTTCGCGCCCCCGCCCCGCCCCATGCGCCCGGGCAGCCTCGGCCGCGTGAGCCTCAACCGATCTCCTCCAGAGCCGACCAGAGCCGACAGAGGGGGGCTAGGCGCTAGGACACGGGGGCCGGTCGTCGGCTGTTTTTCCCAGCAGCAGAATCAGCTATTGGGCTGCCTGTACTATATAGACCCCTGGTGGTTTCCACCTTAACCCGGGGGTACGAATTTACAGTTCCGAACGCCGGCCCCAGGCCTTTGGCCGGGTCAGGATGACAGTCCGTCCCCGAGCGGACCGCGACGTAAGGGCCGCAGCCTTCTGGCCCGGGCAGCTGAGCTATCGCCCTCCTGGGCAAGGGTGCGATCGAGCCAGTGGGACCCTGCAGTTACAAACCGCGGGGGGTTTCTACTCGGCGTACTTTTGGTAACCAAGAAGAAGCGGCGGATTTCAGGCCCATTCTAAGACTAGAGGGGCCTGAACACGTTTTTTAAAACTTTACAATTCACATGCTCACCTCGCGCGGACACCCTGAGGGTAGTTGCCAGGGGGGAGTGGTTCACCGACTATAGACCTAAAAGGACGGCCTATTTTCATGTGCCGTTGCCGCACACCACAGGCGGTTCTGAGGTTTTGCCTCAATCGGGGCAGGCATTACCAGTTCAGGTACTTCCCTTCGGGCTTTCCCTCTCCCGAGGGTTTCACCAGGGTTGTGGCGGCAGCCCTCGCACCCCTGCAGACGCAGGGCATGAAGATCCTGCCGTATCTGGACGACATGGCTGGTCTGTGCGCCCTCCAGGGTCCCAGTGGCCCAGGACACCAGGCCCGCCTGCTGTCAGCACCGTCGCCCCGGCTGGGCTTGACGGTGAACGCAACAAAGAGTTGCCTGGACCCTTCCCAACGGGTTACCCTTACCTATCTGTGGGTTGGTCCTGGGACCTCGGTCGCAAGAAGGCCTTTACACCTGTCTGTTCACCCTCGACGGCGTGAACGACATTCTTCCGCGCCCCCTTCCCCTCTTCAGAGCCGGCAGGAAGGCTGCCTTTTATTCATTTTCTTCAGCTTCTGGGCAAGCTGGCAGCTGCTTCAGCTGTGGTGCCTCTGGGTTTACTGTCCCTGCGCCCACTCCAAATGTGGCTGAACAAGCCTGCACCTAGATGCCAAGTGCACAAGGCAGAGGAGGGTCAAGGTGACCCCTGCAGTGTCTTGGTCTCTCTGGCCCCATGGAGAAAGAGAGCGTATCTGGAGGCAGGCGTGCCCATGGGCGCAATCCCGGCACGCCGGGAGTTGGTGACAACCGACGCCTGCCTCTCGGGATGGGGCGCAGTGTGGAAGGGCAGGACTGCGCAGGGACGGTGGTCTGGCCGGGACGTGGCGCAACATATCAATGTGCTGGAACTCCGGGCTGTGCAGCTGGCATTAGCCAGCTTTCTGCCCCATTTGACAGGCCGGCATGTCCTGGTCCGGTCGGACAACATGGCCACGGTTTCGCAGGTGAACCACCAGGGGGGCACCAGGTCAGCACGGCTACTCCGGGTATCCCAGAGCCTGTGGACTTGGGCTTCTCCCCGTCTGGCCAGCCTACGGGCAGTCTATTTGCCGGGGGCCCAGAATCGGGCGGCAGACTTCCTCTCCCGACGAAGCCTCCACCGGGGGAATGGCGGCTTCACCCCGAGGTGGTGGAGTCAATGTGGGGCCTCTTCGGCAGGGCAGAGGTGGACCTCTTTGCCTCGGAGGAGTCGGCACATTGCCCCCTCTGGTTCTCCTGGGCAGAAGCGTCCAGCCCTTTAGGGCAGGACGCGCTGGCGCACGATTGGCCGGACAGGCCTCTTTATGCCTACCCACCATTGCCTTTGGTTCTGCCGACACTCCAGAGGGTCCTTTTGCAGGGCCACCGGCTCCTTCTGGTGGCCCCCTTTTGGCCGGGGAGGCTCTGGGTATCCACTGCCTGCTCAGGCTCTGCCTGCAGCTCGCCATGGCGCCTCTCCCGACAGGAGGATCTCCTGTCCCAGCTGGGGGGTCAGAATCTGGCATCCCGACCCCTCTTCGCCTACAGCTCTGGGCTTGGCCACTGCAGGGCCCGACCCACTGCTGAGGGAGTGCACTGCGGCTGTCAGGGGTACGGTCATGAGTGCCAGGGCACCATCGACCAGGTCGCAGTACGGAAACAGGTTGGAAGCTGTTCTCCAACTGGTGTGCGGCTAGGGCCGTGGATCCAGTGCATTGCGCTGTGACCACGGTGCTGGAATTTCTGCAGTCCCTCCTGATAGTGGCCGGTCCGCACTCTACCTTGAGGGTCTATGTCGCTGCCATCTCCTCCCTACATGATAGGGTTGACAGCGCCACGGTAGGGCACCACAGATTAGTGTCCCTCTTTCTAAGAGGGGCTTTGAGGCTGCGTCCCCCTACAGCCATGCGGTCTCCAGTATGGGACCTGCCGCTGGTGCTGGAAGCCTTGTCATCTCCCTCCCTTCGCGAGCCTTTGGCTCAAGGGGTTTGAAGTGGCTGTCTATGAAGGCTGCCTTTTTACTCGCCATAAACATCTGCCAAGCGGGGTCGGGGAGTTGCATGCCCTATCAGTGAGTGATACATGCCTGAGGTGGAACTCTGATGGCTCGGGTGTCCACTCTATGGCCGAACGTTTGCGTTCCTGCCAAAGACCCTGCCCACGCAATCACCTTAACCAGCCCATCCAGTTAGCACGCTTTGACCCCCCTTCTGGGAGGTGGGTCTGAGCTGCTGTGCCCGGTGCGGGCCCTTAGGGCTTATATTTCTCTAGCTCACCTGCCGGTATTCGCCAGTCGGAGCAGCTTTTTGTTTGCCATGGTGGCCCTAACAGGGGTCGTGCTTTAACAAAGCAGAGGCTGTCCCACTGGATTGTGGAGACCATAACACACGCTTACGGGGCCAGTGGCCGCCCCCCGCCATCCAGGGTGAGGTGTCACTCAACTAGGAGCGTCTCCACATCATGGGCTGCCCTGAGAGGGGTGCCCCTGGGGACCATCTGTGCCGCGGCGTCATGGGCGTCGCCTAGCACATTCTCCAGGTTCTACCGGGTCAACGTTGCCACTCCCCATCCAATGGGCGTGGCCCTGATGCCAAGCTCTGCTTTCTCTGATTAGTAGGTGAGCACCTTGACTCTTCGTGACGTTGTTGGTATTGGCCATCCAGTGCTTAATGCACCGCCTCTGGCGGTCAGTAAGGATGAAATAGAACGCAGAGTTACGTATGTAACTCCGGTTCTATGAATCCTGGATGACCGCCAGAGTTACAGGTCACTCAGAAGTCTCGTGGTTCGCGAGAAGATTCTGGGAACAGATCCTCTGTCGACACCGGGCTATATAGCCTATCCGGTGTCACGAGGGTCACATGTGACCTTGTTGGTATAGGTACTCGAACTGCGCATGCGCGAGACGGATAAATCCAGTGCTTAATGCACCGCCTCTGGCGGTCATCCAGGATTCATAGAACCGGAGTTACATACGTAACTCTGCGTTTTATCACATAACCACGGTTCACTCTTAAGTGAAACGCGCCAGATGCAACCAATTAACTAATTAAGAAAGACGCTTGGAAGGCGAGCTGCTTCAGGGGAGCTAGTGTGTGTGTGCGTGTGCGTGTGCGTGTGCGTGTGCGTTACGACTGTTTGATGTCAGGTTGGTGAAAATGAAGTCACGTGTGATCTTGCGTCACTGAGTGTGTAGTGAGCGGATGTGGACAGCAGAGGGCGATGTTACCACACGAGAATATCTGCTCTCTGATACCGTCTCCATTGCAACCGTAACTTGGCAGCATCCTGAACGGCCCTTTGAGGAGTGAGAAGGAAGCTTTCATCAAAGAGACCAGAGAGACTCATTCACTGGTTAAACTGGAGTCATCGCCTACCACCACACACGTTAAAACACACACACACACACACACACACACACACACACACACACACACACACACACACACACACACACACACACACACACACACACACACACACACACACACGCACGGATCTGACTGGGGATAGGATAGGTTAATTCACTTGAGGTTGTAAACAGGTTGTTGTTTTTATTTTTTTTTCCCAAAGATCATATTCAGGGCTAATTAAATAACATCCGAGGCTTTAGCCCCGAATAAAACAGCATATATTCAAGTCTTGTTTAGTTCATTTTTTTGTCTTGTTTTGGCTACTTTTGGTCTTGGTTCACGCTCAAACGTTTTTCAGTCTTGGTTTATTTAATTTTCTGTTTCAGTACCTACAGCAGTTAATTATTATCATAGTATTATGCAGAGTACATGAAATCTTATAGGGTTCTTTCACTCTGCTACTCTGGTGATATTCAGAAATGCCAAAGCCGATATAACCTCTCTTAAGAATTTGTTAATTCACAAGGATAAAATGCATAAAAACAATCTTGTCATTGTTTCGTATGATTTAAGCACTTAATATAAAAAAAAATCAACAATGCATGTATTTTTTCCTGAAAGAACTAAAATTATTTAAAAAAAAATTCATAAACTTAATCTATGTTTCAAACCAGTTTCCTCACTGGACTATAAATCCAGCAGTAAGTACATTTTTAATTTGTGGTAGTGCAAATACAGTGACAGTCATCAGATCCCTGCTGGAAATGTTGGTGACACCTGCAGGATTCAGGTTTCTGGAAAGAATGTCCATCATTTCATGGTTCCTGCAGGGGCACTGTGTACTTAGGACTCTTCTGGAGCCTTCAGGGAGAATGAGGTCTTAGGACCTTCTGGAGCCTTCAGGGAGAATGAGGTCTTAGGACCTTCTGGGGCCTTCAGGGAGAATGAGGTCTTAGGACCTTCTGGAGCCTTCAGGGAGAATGAGGTCTTAGGACCTTCTGGAGCCTTCAGGGAGAATGAGGTCTTAGGACCTTCTGGAGCCTTCAGGGAGAATGAGGTCCTAGGACCTTCTGGAGCCTTCAGGGAGAATGAGGTCTTAGGACCTTCTGGAGCCTTCAGGGAGAATGAGGTCTTAGGACCTTCTGGAGCGTTCAGGGAGGATGAGGTCTTAGGACCTTCTGGAGCGTTCAGGGAGGATGAGGACTCAAGACCTTGTGGAGTCTTCAGGGAGGATGCGGTCTCTAGACCTACTCTAAACTTCAGGGTAGATGAGGTCTCAGGACCTTCTGAAGCCTTCAGGGAGGTTGACAAAGAGTTCTCAGGACCTTCTGGAGTCTTCAAGGAGGATGAGCGAGAGGTCTTAGGACTCTCTGAGGAGGTAGGGTCCATGGTGCTGTGAGTCTCCAGAGGACAGGTGGAGCCCAGTATGAGGTGCTTCAGAACCACCCGTCTCCCAGGTGTCTTTGTAGCGCAAGGGTCGAAGGAGGTAGAGGTTGGAACGTAAGTAGCAGAGGAAGGTGGCTGTCCTCTTGTCTGCGTATCTGTAGGAGCTTTTCTGCTTGGCTTTAAATAGATATCAACCGTCATAGCTTCTACCTGCCTGTCTCTTGATGTTGGGGAAAACTTCAGAGATGAAGCAACATCTGGCTCCTGGATTGTTTCAAACTCTGCAGATCTCAGCGGTTTTAAACGGCCTGTTGTCGCAAGGTACTCCAAACTGTCTTTGGCTGGCACTGCCAACAGTCTGTTGTCTGTAGAATTCTGTTTCCTGTGTATGATCCTGGTTCTCCTGGTCTTGTAGATGGAGGGTAAAGAACAAACCCTCGACACCAGAGCTTTTACTGGCTTGGAGTGGACCAAATTCTTCCTGGACCCGCCTGATCTGGGTCTAGATAGTCCCTTACCAGCCTTCTCTCCTGGCCGTGGTGCCCTGGGTTTGGGTCCTGAAGGTGGGGCCAGTAGCCCTTCTCCTTCCAGACTGGGTCTACTGGGGTTTTGATTCAGCCTGTTTTTCAGTTTGACCCTCATCTTCTCGTCCCCTTCTTCCACCTCCTCACCTTTTCCCTGCATCACCATCAGCAACAAAAAACAGAGATCACGTCTTTGACAATTTAGGCTAAGTCAAATACTTATTCAATAGAGAGACTGAGACTGAGGAAATTGCACAGAGAGACTGAGGAAACGTTTTTTTTTCCCCAGCCAATCAGAGCCCTTTACTCAGTCACTAAGTGATACCGGTCAAGTGGACCCTCCCCC
The DNA here is from genome assembly GCA_900291075.1 of Melanogrammus aeglefinus. Taxonomy (NCBI): domain Eukaryota; kingdom Metazoa; phylum Chordata; class Actinopteri; order Gadiformes; family Gadidae; genus Melanogrammus; species Melanogrammus aeglefinus. Next base: position 159,613 of record OLKM01000589.1, read on the forward strand.
CCCCCCCCCCCCCCCCGCCCCCCTCCTTCACTTTGCCACTTTAACCCCGGCCATATTGCACATCCCCCGTTTATCCAGTTTTAATTTTATATATATTTTTAATATTCCTTAATTTCAGTTTATTTTATTCTATTTGCATTCTATTGTATTTTATTTCTTTTTTGTAAGCACAGAAAATACAGAGTATGTCACACAGACATCTCACCGCACATCCTGTATGAGAATGTGACAAATAAAACCCTTTGAACCTCTGAATCTAAATCTCTTTGTTTGTATTTTGCGTGGACATTGGGGTCATTCCTCAGCATTATATACCAGGTCCTGGTGCAGTCCAGTCTCCCTGCCCTCGTCCCGCTCCGTTGTGTCCCCCCGGGAGGTGTTCCTGATGGGCAGGACACAGCAGTCTCCGCGCTCATCCTGGACCCTATACAACAGCTCCTCCACAAACCTTCAAGGAACCCAAGGGACTGTTGGATATGATGGTAACACTGTATATACTGCTGTAGTGAATTATAATGTGGTACCGGGTGGTGAACATCGGGTGGCGCAGAAGTTCGGACATCTGGGCTCTTAGTTCTGGATCCATATGGAGACACAACTGGGGAGACAGGAGGTTACTGTAATGTGTGTGTCCGTGTGTGTGTGTCCGTGTGTGTGTGTGTGTGTGTGTGTGTGTGTGTGTGTGTGTGTGTGTGTGTGTGTGTGTGTGTGTGTGTGTGTGTGTGTGTGTGTGTGTGTGTGTGTGCGTGCGTGCGTGCGTGCGTGCGTGCGTGCGTGCGTGCGTGCGTGTGTGTGTGTGTGTGTGTTGTGTGTGCGTGCGTGCGTGCGTGTGTGTGCACCTGCACCAGCTGTAGTATGGCGTGTTTTATCTTGGGGTCCCTGCTATCAAGAGGCTCTCTGGCGGCACAGTGAGGGAACCGGAGACCGGAGAACGCAGGGTTCCTGTAGAACATCTGCTGCTGTCGCTCTGTAGAACATCCTGATCAGATCATTTAAGAAGCCTAAAACCGTCAAACTCTCCCTGAACTACAAATAACTCTTAGCCACAAGCTCCGATCATAATCAAACCTCCCTTTAAACTATACAAACACTCTTTAAAGTTTGGAACAAATGTGCTGTACCTAATCGCAAAATGACCATAATATAGCATAAAAGATGAAGGAAACATGCCAGTGTGTTACGATTAACTATTCCCAGTACCCCAGGTTGCCAGATATGAAACACATTTGCAGACAAATACAGCCTGCAGCAGCCATGGAAGCAGGCAAACAAACTTCAGATCAGTGGAGGTTTCACTCGTTTCTAACCAACCTAAAGCAGCTTCATGCAACACATTTTAAAGACGAGGATAGCCTAGGGCCTGGAAGAGCTTCATAATGCTTGCCACATGAGCTATGCAAACAATAAACTAATTGTGAATGTACATTTGCTGATGAATATACATGAAGGACACTGTGTCACTGTCACAATAAAATAATCTCTAAAGTCTCAAAATAAAATGTTACAGCCGGCTTGGTTTTGCGTTCGTGCAGACAACTCTCTCCAACATGAATTTGGACTGGAGTACCCATTCTCAAAGCTTGGTGTCAACAGCCTTTAAATGTCAAACTAACCTTGAACCACCCCCCCCCCTCCCGGAAGCCTTTTGACCAACCAGTACTCACCAAAGCAGCGTA
>OLKM01000589.1:163788-166288 GCA_900291075.1 Melanogrammus aeglefinus
AGCCGATTTTTTGTTGTTTTTATATCATCAGCGACGAGGGGGAGGGGGCAGGCGGCTACGTGGGCTGTCTGTACACACAGCGTTATAATAAAGAAGTTTCAAGACAGCCAGCCAAAATTGACATTTTTATTCAGAAAATAGGCGGTCCTTTTGCTTCCTGTAAAAAGCATGTTTGTGACACTGGATAACGTGGAATATGGATACATCATCTAGCCTGCATGTGGAGGGCCACATAAGGTAAGAAATTGGTTTACGTAAACTTTGCTGCTGGTTTTGTTTGCTCGTGATGACCTGGCTAGGTTACCCACGGTCCTAAGCGATTGTGATCATCTGATTCTGGTTGGTGCTCCAGCTAGTATGCATTCATATATAGATTGCAGCTAGTAGCAGCTACACACGGTTCGATTGCTATGCCAATGTGGTTATAGTTGTTTTGTCTGATTGAGATATTTGACGTTGGATTTGGAGCCAGTGGTAGGCCTATCCTGACATAAATATGTTCTCGTATAACCTGCTGTGTGATTATCCTAAACTCTAGGGGATTTTATTTGCGGGCAATTTGCTCATGATGTAACGAGTGAAGTGTGAATTGGTCCTTCGCGAGTGTTTACTGGTGGTCAGGATTTGGCAGATGCACTTCTCCTCTGGGTGCTTGTTTTTTTCATTTTTTAATGCAGCATAACATTATGCTACCAGCAACCCTTGCTCTTCTTCAAAAGGCTGACACCTCGTCCTGACATACAGCGAGCGACGAAAACTCGCGCGAGGGTGTCCTGATATGCAGCGTGACGATTTTGTGGCGAGTGTATTTTATTGGTTAAGAATCCAAACCAATCAAATCATCGAGGGATGTAAACACATTCAACAGGAAGCAGCGTGTACTTATCAACCAATAAGAAGTGTTTAGGGGCGGGACACCGCCGCAAAATGTCCTCCAGATAGAGACAACGCGAGCGATAAATTCAGGGTTGAGCGACATCGCTGGACGGCGCGACGTCGCTCGCAGCACGTCAGGACAGGCTCATTGAAAAGTACACATTCTAATCACTTTTCCTCGCTCGCTCGCTCGCGTCGCTGTCGCATCGCTGTATGTCAGGACGGGGTGTGATGCTCAGTAGTACCTCGTTTCATTTCGTAGCCTACCCCCTTTACAGTCTGCCATTGATTGTCTGGTAAACTTTGTTGATGTCAAGATAAGTGTTAAATTGCCAACACTTTTCTTTGTCCTGTGTGTATTAGTATTACATATCCCGAGCCAATACTCTGGTGTTTCCAACGTCGTTTTGCAAAACAAGCCAAAACACAAACTGGTTTTTCAACACCTGACAATACACTGCAGAGCATATTGTAATGCAGCGTTGAATGGATGAATAGCTTAAATAAGTGTACCCACCACTTTTCAAACCACACTCAAGCTTATGGTTATTGTCCCCACCACTTCTAAAAACAAACTGACGCCCTTGGATATATGATAGGTAGATATATGATTGATTGATAGACAGGTCTGCAGATAGAGTACCCTCAGTATGTGGATCTCTCTCTGAGCGGTCCTCCTCACACTGGGGTCATGGTCTGAGTCGATAAACTTCTTAACCGCCACCAGCCGACCCGTGGCCCTCTGGCGACACTTCAGAACCCGGCCGTAGCTCCCCTCTCCCATGATGCCTAGCGTCTCGTACATCTCCATGGTAACGCCTTGCCCGGCCCCACAAGAGACAAAAGCCTGGTTGACAAACCTATCTGTCAGTGTCTGTCTCTATGCGTCAATTAATCAACACACACACACACACACACACACACACACACACACACACACACACACACACACACACACACACACACACACACACACACACACACACACACACACACACACACACACACACACACACACACACACACACACACACACACACACACACAAACCTACTTACCCTACAGGTTATATTCCAGTGTGGATAATCCAGAGATCACTGCAGTTTGTTCGAGTTGTGACGTTATGGGCTGCCATCCGCCACTTTGTAAACAACCGTAATGAGCGGAGAGGCGACGGAGTTTGACGTAACCGGAGAAGGTCACAGTTTACCGGACACACATGATCCCCATGCGCGAGACTCAGGTGCGTTTAAACTGACCTGTCACCCGAGGCGTTGCTTATGGCAACGGCTCCCACTCTTCCGTCGACATTTCATCATGATGACCAACCACTATATAGTTAAGATTAGTCGACTTTAAAATAGCGACACAATACTTTAAAACGGTTTCCGATGTTATTAACACGACCATTGTGCCCCATACACTGAATTGTTTTATCATACGTTTCTATACTTCCCTCTTGTGGCCACTTGAAGACGCTGCATGTGGCCTTCCGCAGCATCAGTGATTTTATAACCACTGGAGGTAATATATAAGGCTACTGATTTTCTACTACTACGACTAAAACTACTACTGACTTCTACTACTACCACACCACTATTACCATATTACAAATAATATCAAT
>OLKM01000589.1:178788-181288 GCA_900291075.1 Melanogrammus aeglefinus
AAGGAGGATAGGAAGCTTGTCTTTCCTTCTTTCTCACTGGCAGGTGAACCCCTAGTGGTTGTAAAGAAGGTTCAATATCTGGGACACGTGGGAAGAGATGACCTCTGTGATGATGATGATGATGTCCAGCGTCAGTGTGGTTAACTGTAAGGGCAGGCAAACTACTGTGTACTACTGATGTTAAAATATCGCTCTTCAAAACGTATTGCACTCTACTGTATACTGCCCACCTGTGGTGTAATTATAGTGAAGCAAAAATGAAAAAACTTCCAATGGCATATAATGATGCTCTGAGAATTTTGCTTAAAACTCCCAGGGGGGGTAGTGCCAGTGAAATGTTCGTGACAAACAATGTGCCCACTTTTAGTGCTGTTCTGAGAAATTTTATGCATAGATTCATGGGCAGATTGACTGGGTCTTCGAACACGATTATTGTTTATCTAACTGATATCTCTCAGAGTAACACAAGGTACTCATCTTGCTTCTGGACCCGAGGCTTGTATGTGTTTTAAATGTGTTTGTATTATAATTGGTAAGGCCTCATTTGCATCCGTCTTAAATGTTTTGTATTGTTTAATAGACAGCACATAGATAAAAAAAAAAATATATATATATACTTTTTTTTTATCTATGTGCTGTCTATGTGGACCTTCCTGTGTCTTGACTAAAGTTATAATAATATATTGTAATATAAAGGGTTAATGTAAACAACACATACATATACTTTTTTTTATACTATGTGCATCTACTATGTGCACACCAAAGCTTAACAAATATACACATACATATGTAATATAAACATACACATACACAACACACACAACACACACACACACACACACACACACACACACACACACACACACACACACACACACACACACACACACACACTCACTTACATACATATGCAAACAGTGTGCGTGTGTGTGTGTGTGTGTGTGTGTGTGTGTGTGTGTGTGTGTGTGTGTGTGTGTGTGTGTGTGTGTGTGTGTGTGTGTGTGTGTGTGTGTGTGTGTGTGTGTGTGTGTGTGTGTGTGTGTGTGTGTGTGTGTGCGGCACACCTACCCTGAGAGCACGTCCTGGGTAGATCTGCAACTGGAAACACGTAGAGGTCCTTCTTTCATCCATCTCCATGTGGTTACTGGTCAATCAATCATGTATCACATATACTATATACACTTTATGTCATATAGTGCTTGCACATGCCCCAACAAACAAACAACGATGGGATGTTGTTTGACCATCTACTGAACTTTATACTTCTTCTGACCAACTCTGTTCCCCAACAAAAAAAACATAATCTAATAGCCAACAACCATCAACAGGTATAGTATAGTTTGTTGGTTTATGTCAAGGTAGTGTGCAATCCCCTTAACATAACAATCTATCTCCATGCAGAACATTATAACTCTTAGTTAACATTCTCTTACCTACAGCACATTCTATCTCTCTACAGAACATGCTATCTATCGCAGAACGTTCTATTTCTTACAGAACATTATTCCTCTCACAGAATGTTCTCTTTCCAACTTAGCATTCTATCTTCTACAAAGAAAATAAATCTCTTACAGAACCTTCTATTTTTTCTACAGACCTATCGACTGAACTTTATATATTTCACATTCAATTTCTTCGAGATCAATCTATCCTCCTACCAACAATTCTATCTCTCCACAGAACATTCTATCTCTTAAAATGTTATCTCTTAAAGAACTTTTATCTCTGTATCGACCATCTAGTGCTATCCGGCTGTCTGGTCCGTTCTGTAGGTGGCGTTCCCTGTTAACCACAGGGAGACCAGTGTGTTTTTCTACCTGCTTTGGACCACACAGCAGCAACAGAATATGAAGTGATCTGGAAGTCAGACGAGAGAGAGATAACTTTATTTATTTATTCAAAAGAGCTTTAAAGGAGCTTTGTTGGGATGGAAAAAGTAAACCGTTTGTTTTGTTTTTCTGTATGTGGTTTTCACATATAGGTAGTTGTCAGGAAATGGGGGGGGGGGGCTGTTGCAGTGCATGCTTGCATTTGTGCCTGCGTGCTTGTGGCCAGGCCTGCGTGTGTAAGCTTTAGTCTTAACCAACACCCCATACCATTGGTGGGAGACCTTCAGCGTTTCATTTTGAGAAGTCATGTTTCTTTCTCCATCCTACAGTTTAAAGTATTTACTGAAACCCAGTTCTATACTAAATAGAGATATCTGTTTAAAAGCTTAACTTAAACCCAGTCCTAAAGTAAGACAGATATCTGTTTAAAAGCTTAACTTAAACCCAGTCCTACAATAATAAAGATTTCTGTTGAAGACTAAACTTAAACCAAGTCCTGTAGATATCTGTGGAAGACTTAACTTTAACCCTGTCCTAAAGTAATACAGATATCTTTTTGAAGACTTAATTTAAACCAAGTACTTACAGTTTTACAGATATCTGCTTGAAGAGTTAAAGGACAATTGCGGTTCTAGCCATACTGTTTATACGGAGAACTGAGCGAAAAGACT
>OLKM01000589.1:186288-204005 GCA_900291075.1 Melanogrammus aeglefinus
GTGTATTGAGTGTGTTAAATATTAGGGTCCTCACTAGTGGTTTATTGAGTGTGTTAAATATTAAGGTCATCACTAGTTGTGTATTGAGTGTGTTAAATATTAAGGTCCCCATTAGTTGTGTATTGAATGGGTTAAATATTAGGGGGTCCTCACTAGTTGTTTATTGAGTGTGTTAAATATTTAGGTCCTCACTAGTTGTTTATTGAGTGTGTTAAATATTAAGGTCCTCACTAGTTGTGTATTTAGTGTGTTAAAATTAGCGTCCTCACTAGTTGTGTATTGAGTGTTAAATATATAGGTCCTCACTAGTTGTGTATTGAGTGTGTTAAATATGGTCCTCACTAGTTGTTTATTGAGTGTGTTAAATACTGTATGTAGGTCCTCACTACTCCTGTATTGAGTGTGTTAAATAAGTGGCTCCTCACTTGTCCTGTACTGATGTTTTGCGTGCGGTGCTTTCATTGCAGTCTTCTTCATCCAGTTGAGCTTCATGCTGATCCTTTTTCTTTTCACCAGAAGGTCAGTTCTCATTCCATCCTCTCTCTCTCCTTTACTACTGTACAGTATATATAGTTTTGTGTGAGCGGGCCTGCCTGCCTGCCTGCCTCTCTGCCTCTCTGTCTGTCTGTCTGTCTGTCTGTCTGTCTGTCTGTCTGTCTGTCTGTCTGTCTGTCTGTCTGTCTGTCTGTCTGTCTGTCTGTCTGTCTGTCTGTCTGTCTGACTGACTGACTGACTGACTGACTGACTGACTGACTGACTGACTGACTGACTGACTGACTGAGGAATGTCACCAGTGGTATACGGTTCTCTTTCCACAGGTCGGGGTCAGGGTTCACCCCAGCTGATACAGTAGCCATCCTGTTCTGTTCTACACACAAATCACTGACCCTGGGTACGCAAAGCAAAAACACACACACACACACACACACACACACACACACACACACACACACACACACACACACACACACACACACACACACACACACACACACACACACACACACACACACACACACAGATGTTCACACTGCATACACTTTACCTGCTGACACTGTGTGTGTGTGTGTGTGTGTGTGTGTGTGTGTGTGTGTGTGTGTGTGTGTGTGTGTGTGTGTGTGTGTGTGTGTGTGTGTGTGTGACATCAGTGTGTGTGTGTGTGTGTGTGTGTGGTACAGTGTGTGCATGTGATGACAGCGGATCCCCATGCTGAAGATAGTGTTCTCAGGCTACCAGCAGCTGTCAGTGATGTCGGTTCCGCTGCTCATCTACCACCCGGCACAGATCTTACTGGGCTCCCTGCTGGTCCCCTCTATCAAGGCCTGGATGAGCAGCCGCCAGAAGGTACACACACACACACACACACACACACACACACACACACACACACACACACACACACACACACACACACACACACACACACACACACACACACACACACACACACCGTGTTAACAGCGTTGCCGTGTTTCTCCAGTCCCGTGTGTTGTTGCAGTAGCAGCGTCCCTGTCCACCGTGAGTTCTGCACTCTTAAAGAACCCTCCTCCTCCTCCTCCTCCTCCTCCTCCTCCTCCTCCCTCCTCCTCCTCCTCCTCCTCCTCCTCCTCTCGCTGCAGCACCTCCTCCTTCATCTATACTACAGCTTGCTACACCTGCTCTCCTCCACCTATAATCCACACGCTTCTATCTGGACACAGATCATTAGTCTGCAGTTAGATTCGTCTCTTGGACCTGGGAGTCTCTCTACTTCCTGCTCTGGTGGTGAAACCTGGTGGTGGCACTTTGTGGTGGTGATTTCACCTCATGATTTCATTGGGGTGTTTCCTGGACGATTCCCAATGCCCTCTGCATAAGCACTCTGTATAGATTCAGCGTTCTAATGCCCCTCTTGTGTGTCTGTCTGTTTCCGTGTGTCTGTCCGTCCGTCCGTCCGTCTGTCTCATTCTGTAGGCGGTGAAGCTGACCAGCCTCACACCCATCTAATTGGACCAAAGAGGTTTCCATGGCGATACTGTGTGTGTGTGTGTGTGTGTGTGTGTGTGTGTGTGTGTGTGTGTGTGTGTGTGTGTGTGTGTGTGTGTGTGTGTGTGTGTGTGTGTGTGTGTGTGTGTGTGTGTGTGTGTGTGGTTTGAAGGGATAGTGTTTATCAGTGCCTTAGCACCTTCGGCAAATCGAGGGAGCCTGGGCTTCGTTTGCACGAAAACTTCCAAATTCTAGTGTTCACTTTTATACAGAAGGTAGAATATGGTAGAACATTTTTTAATATAAAGGTTAAGGTAAGTGTGTATTTTTGTATTGAAGTTTTCTGAGGTTTGCCTGGTTTGAGCCAGTTATTATCTGTACAATGGGGCCAATCTCAAGGATTTACAATGTTTTTCCTATTTTTCTATTTTGTACTTTTTCCAACGTGAATTGCAGGAGTGTGCAGCTCTCGCTCTTTATTTAAATACACAAAGAATGTATTGGGTTTTTTTTTTCAAAGATAAAAATATATTTTGTGAATAATTGCATTATTGGACTTTGAAAGTAACGTAACGACAGTTGTTCAGAATGTTTATCTCTTGATTTTGTCTACCACACTATAATAAAATAATACTTTATTTACCCTAATAATTTTTCTTTAATTAATTTTCATATATTTTTTTTTTATTCACATACATCATATTGAGTGTGTTAATCATCAGATCACTATTTACATTGTTAATAATGTTGAATAATGTTTTAAGAGCTATGAGCATTCATTAACAAGACAAGTGACCTAATCAACACCGAGTGTGTTGATAGAAGATTTGGGGTTTGAGGGAGACATTTGTGTACGATCAGCATCTCTTCATGGTGGATGTGGAGGTAGTTCTAAGCCCATGGTCAACCTCTCCAGAGGCCACTCCAGTTCGTGCCCTGCATGCTCTGCTGCTCCAAACCGCACTGCAGAGTGACCTCACGGCCAGGTGACCTCCTATTGGCTTAGAGGAACCCACTGGTGATCGCCCCAACATGTCTTCAAGCCCCGTGAGTTCGATGCTCCAGCCATTAATCAAGTCACGTGCTGTTGTGTTGTCTGGCAACAGTAAGTGGATGAACACTAAAAGGAAGGCTGGATAAGTCCCGCGTTCCTCCTCCCCCCCTGTCCAATGCAATGCCCCGTGCCTGATATACTAGAACAATGCAGGAAATGCAACTGTGCCAAAAAAGAAACACAAGAACACACACACACACAAGAAAACACACGCGCAAGAAAACACACACACACACACACACAAAATCACAAGTCTAATTTCTCACAAAGAATACTTAACTAATATGTTATGTATCTAGTACGGGGGTCATATTTAATCATATGTTATATATCTAGAACTAGGGATAGATTGAATACTAGTATATTAGTACAAGGGTCATTTCATATTGCATTATGTATCTAGTACTAGGACCATATTTAATACTAAGATATTGATCTATTACTACGGCCATATTTAATACTACATTATATATCTAGTACTAGCATCATATTAAATATTACATTATGTCTCTAGTACTATGGTCATATTCGGTCATATACCAGATTATCTGAATTTCGGGCAACACAGTACTGAGTGTTGCGAGGTGTCTCTTCTATTAAATACCAGACCATTCTCTGAAGCAGATTACTAAGAATCTCAACCTCTGGATGACAGTTTCAATTCTCTTATGTGGCCAGAGGAGTGAGTGCATGTGGTTGTCATGTACATGCATTCTTCAAGCCGGAAAAAAAATATTCTATAGGGTTTAGAAATGGCGAGTGTACAACTTCAAATAGTTTATGGTTGGTGTACCAGTTCTGGACCAAAACAGCCCGATGGAAACTAACATTATCTCAGACAACAAACCTGGGCTGCTCTGATCCGTCTTGTTCAGCTGCATCATAAAGTGCATCTAGAAGTGTGATGATATGTTGGGCATTGTAGAGACCTATTTTTGCATGATGGTGCAGTTACCCTCGAAGGCTCATGGCAGCACACAATGATATTTCCTCTGCGCTCTGTGCACAATTGCCCTTTGGCCTTTTTGTAGCTGGCTGATTAGGTGTTCAGTTTTGTGAGAAGCGTTTTCAGGTGTGTATTTAAGTACATTAACCATTGTATTTTGTGTACTTTGTATTACGTGTAGTGTGCAGGAGCAAGTGTGTTGCAGAAAGGAGATTCACTTTAGTAAATGTCAATTTCTTCGCATTTTGGTTAAAATGGTTTTCCGTATTTGTATAGTTTGGACAATTCTAAGTGAACACACTAAGGTCTTCATCAATAATGAATTGCATTTAACCTCAAGATTAATCTGATTTAATATTTTTCTGTTAGTGGGACATCCCGTCATCAGGTTCACTGTTTTCCTGCTCTGCAGATCTGCAGCCTAAAAGTTGAAAACGTGGTGGGACCATGTTTCTCTACACCTATTGGTCGCTCTGCTGACGTACAGTCCAATCACATGTGCCGTTGAAGGGGCAGTGCGGGATTGACAGCGCTCGGCCAATGACAAGTATAACTAGAAAATGCATTTCCTGCAGAAAATGCGGCGAGTGCTGTACTACATTGTGAGGTTGAAAATATTTTTTAATGAAGTCACATAGATGAAGACATTGTGGCAACCCGGTTCCGATAGGAGACTGTATGTAACGGCAAGTACCACGCTCTGGATGCTGGTTTAAGCCGCAGTCGGCGTTTATTCACAAGAATGGGCAAAAGAACAAGGTATACATCACTGTGCTAGGGTCTCCGTGAGCCTCGTAGCCTGGGACGTGTCAATGGCCTCCATAGGTCTGACTGCCTCCCTCCTGGAATGAGTCCTGGGCTGCCTTTTAAGATGGGACCACCGGGTTTTCGCGTCGGGCCACCAACGCCAGGGGTGCCGGGACTGGAGGGTCCACTTCCCCCCCCCTCCACTGCTTCAGGATGTTTACGTGATACAACTGGGTGGGTTTACGTCTCCCGGGCTTTCGTACTCGGTAGTGCACCTCTCCCACTCGTTCGACCACCTCGTACAGACCCTGCCACTTGGCTAAGAATTTACACTCCTCCGTGGGAACCAGGACCAGTACCAGGTCCCCTAGACGGAAGGTGCGCAGCTGGGCTCCCCTGACCCTCGCCTGCTGTGCTTGCCATCGGTCCCCCCTCCTTTCCCCCTACCAAGTCTGGGCAGAGAAGGGTTAGTACGCTTCCAGGAGGGCCTGAGTGTCCCGGTTCATGACCCGCGCCGGTATTATCAGGGTCCCGGACATCCCCTGCGCCCAACAGGTGGCCAGCATGCAGGGTTGGCGCATCCCCTCGTCCGCGTAGAAGGCATGGCATCGATACATCCCGGTCTCTGGGACAGTATCGTGCTATGTGTCCGGTCTGGCTGCAGGTGTAGCACCGCCACCCCTCGCGGCCCTCCTGGATCACGGGTCGGCGGAGGTGTCTGCGTCGAGGTCGTAGGTCCCCTTCGGTCTCGGCGGGTCTCTGTAGGCCGAGTGGTGGTCCAGGGGCTGGAGCTCAGCCGCTGTGCCACCTGCCAGTTCTCCAGCTGCCGGATAAGATCATCCACCGTGTCGGGATGATGGTGGGCCAGGAGGACCCTCCGCACGTCTGGCGGAAGCTGGCGAATTGTGTGGTCTATAAGAACCCGGTCCAGTTGGCTGGGCCCCTCGCCGGTCGCCAGCCACCTTCTTACCAGGCGGCCATGCTGGGCGATCTGTGTTCGTACCGCACCCCGGATGTCGAATCGCCAGTCATGGAAGCGTTGGGCCCTGGCCGCGAGGTTGTGCCCATAGTAGGCCAGTACAGCCTGTTTGAGGGCGGGATACTGGCCGGCGGTCTCGGTCGAGAGGTCCTGGCTCGCCTGCTGTGCAGGTCCGTCGAGGAAGGGCGACAGGATGTGGGCCCCCCGGTCCTCTGGCCAGCTCTCCCTCCGGGCGGTCTGTTGAAATACCTCTAAATTGGCCTTCACGTCGTCATCTGGGCAGAGCTTAGTGAGCCGGCTGGTCGGGGCAGCAGTCGGGGAGTCGTGGAGGGCGTGCTGGGTGAGTCGGATCACTGCTTCACGGAGCAAGGCAAGACTCTCCATAGTGTCCCGCTGTATCGCGGCGGCCTGCCCCTGGAGCTGCTGTTGGCTTCGGACAGCAGCGGCGGCCCCCTCTGGGTTCTGCATGATGTGAGCGGGTACTTCACCGTGAGTTGTAGTGGGTTCCAAGTGCCCGCATCCTCCACCATATGTGGCAATCTGGTTCCGTAAGAGACTATGTCACGGCAAGTACCACGCTCTGGATGCTGGTTCAAGCCGCAGTCTGCGTATATTCACAAGAATAGTCAAAAGAACAAGGTATATATCACTTTGCTAGGGTCTCCGTGAGCCTCGTAGCCTGGGACGCATCAATGGCCTCCTCCTTGTAGGATTGCCTCCCTCCTGGAACGAGTCCTCGGCTGCCTTTTTAAGATGTCCGCCCGCTCCTTTACTGCCTCCGGCCAGGTGTTCCCCATCGGGCTGATGAGGGTGAGGAATGTAGTGCTCTCTGCCTCCGGCTAGTGGATGAAGGCGGTACATGCCCTCCACCACTCGCCCCGGCTTAAATCAAGTGAAGGGATTTGAACAAATGGAGTAAACAATGTAGCCATGTACACCATTTAAGAAAAAGTAAATGGTTGGAAACAAATAAAGTTACAGCTGAATGAAAAGCGCAAAGCATTGTTAAAAATGCAGAAATGTAAAATGATCTTGAATTGAAAGAATCTGAAATGTCAAATGTATTGCTCTGCACTGTGTGTGTGTGTGTGTGTGTGTGTGTGTGTGTGTGTGTGTGTGTGTGTGTGTGTGTGTGTGTGTGTGTGTGTGTGTGTGTGTGTGTGTGTGTGTGTGTGTGTGTGTGTGTGTGTGTGTGTGTGTGTGTGTGTGTGTGTGTCTTAAATTCTGAATAAATAAATTCCCTGGTGGAAGCTTTCAGAAAACTGATTGAGACTTATTTTGTTTATGTTTCATTTGCAGCTTGAAGGTGGGGAAATCAACAGCAACATGAAACAACTGAATAAAATCACAATATTATATATACTCCAAACAGGCTAGTCTTTCCGACTATACTAGTGAAAGGGACTATGATAAAGGCCACATTTTTCCAAGTGCTCATGCTCACAATAAATCCGGTAAGAAGGCTACATTTACCTTGACTAACATTGTGCCACAAGCCGGCACATTTAATAAGGGAAGCTGGCAAAGCATGGGAGAAATGTGTCAAATGTGTGACGCGTGAATACTGTTTGAACCAAAACAACCAACATGAACGAGACGCTCAACAACAAGGTCAATGTTCCAAAAACTCTCTGGACAGCATTTTGCTGCTATAGCAAAAGTTACGGGACAATGGTTAGCAAAGCGCACACTGGGGGTGACCAACGTTAAAGAAAACCGCAGCGCTGGGATATTAATGGAGACCAAAAATATAGTAGACCTGATTTCACTTAATAATGTCGAACCCTTTCCAAAACATCTGTGTCGTCTCCGCATAACAGGAAGTCACTATTATCCTGCTTTAAAGACCAAGTGTGAATGTCCTCCCGCTCCTTTGACAACATCCACCCCTCCGAGGTCTACATCTGCCCCTCCCAACTCCACATCTGCCCCTCCCACCTCCACATCTGCCCCTCCCAACTCCACATCTGCCCCTCCCACCTCCACATCTGCCCCTCCCAACTCCACACCTGCCCCTCCCACCTCCACATCTGCCCCTCCCACCTCCACATCTGCCCCTCCCAACTCCACACCTGCCCCTCCCACCTCCACATCTGCCCCTCCCAACTCCAGACCTGCCCCTCCCACCTCCACATCTGCCCCTCCCAACTCCAGACCTGCCCCTCCCACTTCTACATCTGACCTTCCCACTCTTAGATCTGCCCCTCAATCTTCTACATCTGCCCCTCTCACCTCCAAATCTGCCCCTCCTACATCTACAACTGCCCCTCCCACCTACACATCTGCCCCTCCCACATCCTCCCACATCTACATCTGCCCCTCTCACCTCCACATCAGGCCCTTCCTCTTCTACATCGGCCCCCTTCAGATCTACATTTGGACCTCCCACCCTCCTCCCCAGCGCTCTACCTCTACCTCTCCCTTCCACCCCTTCGTCTTCCAGTGGTCCCTTCCACCCCTTTGTCTTCCAGCGGTCCCTTCCACCCCTTCGTCTTCCAGTGGTCCCTTCCACCCCTTCGTCTTCCAGCGGTCCCTTCCACCCCTTCGTCTTCCAGTGGTCCCTTCCACCCCTTCGTCTTCCAGTGGTCCCTTCCACCCCTTCGTCTTCCAGTGGTCCCTTCCACCCCTTCGTCTTCCAGTGGTCCCTTCCACCCCTTCGTCTTCCAGTGGTCCCTTCCACCCCTTCGTCTTCCAGTGGTCCCTTCCACTCCGCTGAGCGTGAGTCCAATGTTCTGGAGGCTCGTGTTCTCCTCCAGGTCCTCAGGGAATACCAAAGGACATTGGCCCTCGACTGAGCAAGAAGATAGCCTTTAGAAGGTATCTTCTATCCACTTAACTATGACCAATAATACATTGAACATTGTAGGATTCTGGGATAAAAGCATATGCTAAATGATGACATGTAAACATGTTTTTGGGAGACTATGGACAACCTTGTTTCATCTACAAATACTCGTGTTTTATATTTATACTGTAGATCTAAATAGATCTCTAAATGTTTCATGTATATGTGCCATTTGAGTATCATCATAATAAAAGACTACACAGAGAAACATAGCTTGTCAGGTGTTTATTTGAATCACTGAGTCTCCAGAACCTGTAAAATGTGAAATAGTGACTTTTCCGGGCTTTTCCTCATTTACTCGCTCCAAAGCTTATTAAGAATATTGAAAGTCTGTAGGCTAGTGCAGACTGTCATTCTGTTACTCTGTTTTGTCTGTAGTGCAGACTTTCATTCTGTTAACTCTGTTTGTCCGTAGTGCAGACTGTCATTCTGTTAACTCTGTTGCTAATGTAGTGAAGGCGAAGCAGAGCGCCATTACGACATAGTAGAGTAGCCTACTGCTGCGACTCTGCTGCCATCTAGATGCTAAACCTATCAACTGCAGAAACGTAAGGGGGCTAAAGATATACAGTATGTTCTTCTCCTGTAATGGTGTGATGATGACCGTTTTGTCTCCTTAGTAATCGAAATTAATTCATTTGTATTCATATATTTACAAAGCTAAGGGTCCTGCATGCCCTGAGCAAACAACAAATTTTGTGTTTAACGGTTGAGATTTGGTTCTCCATTGTTCAAAATTTTCTTTTAAAAACAGAAGAACAGAAGAATACACTTTTGTTTTATAACATGTAATTTTATTATGTAAATTTATAATTAGTCAGAGATTCAGGCAAATTAGTAGACTCGACAGGTAACCATCATTTGAAGTTCCGGTTCTCAACATATAGTTTAATCAGGTTAAATAGTAAAAGTGTCTGGTAAGTTAGTCTACTCTACAGGTAACCATCTCCTGGAGGTCCTGCTCTAAACATATAGTTTAATCAAGTTAAATAGTAAAAGTGTCTGGTAAGTTAGTCTACTCTACAGGTAACCATCTCCTGGAGGTCCTGCTCTAAACATATAGTTTAATCAAGTTAAATAGTAAAAGTGTCTAGTAGGTTTGTTGCTCTCCAGGTAACCATCACTTGATTGTCCTGGTCTTAACCATATCAGTTATTGTGTGTCCATCAATGTTCAGCAGGTGTCCGTACATCGTACTCAGCCAGGAGCACAAAGCTGTTTTCTCTGATTCTGCGAACTCTGACAAGGTCTCCACACTCCTGGACATGGATCAGTCCTCTCTCTCCTCTCTCGTATTCTCTCTCTCTGGTGTTCAGTCTAAGCTCTGTCTGCTTCCCACACCAGTGCTGGTAAACACATCTGACGGCCACGACCAGAGCCAGCCCGAGCCCAGCCCAGCTGCCCAGGAGCATGCCCAGCTCCCAGGTCCTGTTTCCAGGCTTGGTACTCGGGGTCTTCCCTTCCTTCTCTGGAGCTGAGGGTTTGGGCTTCAGGGGGTCTGGTCGAGGGTCGAGGTCTGGGTCTGGAAGGGACTCCGGACCTAAGCGGGTTTCGGATGGATTTTCCCCTAAGTCAGGGAGAAGGGGATTCTGGGAGTCGAACGCTTGTGTCTGAATCGGCAACCTCTGATCTGGGTTGAGCGGTGAAGAGGGGGTGGGGACAGGGTTGAAAGGGTGAGGGAGCAATCGCAGAGGAGCAGGGGCAGGCTCTGAAGGAGGGAAGGAGGAGGGAGGAGCTGCTGGGGAGGAGGAGGCGAGGGATGAACTAGGAGGAAGAGGCAGGGGGTGAGGGGAGAGGAGCAGGAGAAGGTTAGCTGGAGAGGTGACATGATTGTTCGGAAAGGAAGAGGAATTTGGCGATAATACTTTGTATGGATCGAGAGAAGGCGAGAGAGGAAGGGATGAGGAACTAGGAAAGAAGGGAAGAGGCGATACAGCAGCCATGGCAGGAGCCAACTCTTGCTTCTTGGATCCGATTGGTTCTGCTGAATGGAAAGCTATAACATCACCATGGGGAGTGTCAGACCCCACAGGTTTGGAGTTCAGGGGTGTTTGTTGTGAGTCAGTCCCAGTGATCTCCAGGGGCTGGATGTGGGCTCCACTTGCAGTGCTTGGTCTGCCTGGCTGAGGTGGGGATGGGTTAATGTGGTCCAGGGATCCAGGCTCAGGCAGTGTCCTTACGGGTTGGCTTGTGTGAGGAAGGTCGGAGCTGAGTTGGGCTGGAGAACGCTGAAGTTCATTGGGGTAATGTGGGAGCATTGTTGAAGGACTCTCTGGGATGGGCTCCACCAGAACATTCAGCTTGGAGGTTATTGCCTGAATATGGGGATGTCTGGGGATTGGCGGAAGTTTTGGTGGATTTGCTCTGGTTTGGGGATTGCTCAAGTTAAGTATTATCGGGTTAATTTGGGTCGGAGAGGTTTGGCTAGGTGTGGTGCTGTTTCGGCTCGGTGCTGTAGTGGTTTGGCTTTGTGTGTTTGTGGCAGTTTGGCTAGGTGTTATGGTGGTTTGGCTAGGTGTGGTGTTTGTTCGTTTAGGTGCGTTGGTAGTTTGGCAAGATGTTGTGTTTGTTTGGCTAGATTTTGGTGGCTATGCTGGTTTGGCTAAGTGGGGTGGAGGTAGTTTGACTTGGTGCTGTGATGATTTGGCTTGGTGTGGTGATGCTGGTTTGTCTAGGTGTGATGATGTTGGTGTGGCTTGATGTGCTGATGGTTTGGTTAGGTGTGGAAATGTTGGTTTGGCTACGTGTTGTGATGTTGGTTTGGCTAGGTGTGGTGATGTTGGTTTGGCTAGGTGTGGTGATGTTGGTTTGGCTAGGTGTGGTGATGTTGGTTTGGCTAGGTGTGGTGATGTTGGTTTGGTTAGGTGCGGTGATGTTGGTTTGGCTAGGTGCGATGTTGGTCTGGCTAGGTGGGGAATTGTTGATTTGGCTACGTGTTGTGATGTTGGTTTGGTTAGGTGTGGTGATGTTGGTTTGGTTAGGTGTGGTGATGTTGGTTTGGCTAGGTGTGGTGATGTTGGTTTGGCTTGGTGTGGTGATGTTGGTCTGGTTAGGTGTGGTAGTGGTCTGGCTAGGTGTGGTGATGTTGGTTTGGCTTGGTGTGGTGATGTTGGTCTGGTTAGGTGTGGTAGTGGTCTGGCTAGGTGTGGTGATGTTGGTTTGGCTAGGTGTGGTAGTAGTTTGGCTTGGTGTGGTGATGTTGGTTTGGCTAGGTGTGGTAGTAGTTTGGCTTGGTGTGGTGATGTTGGTTTGGCTAGGTGTGGTAGTAGTTTGGCTAGGTGTGGTGATGTTGGTTTGGCTAGGTGTGCTTTTGGTCTGGCTAGGTGTGGTGATGTTGGTTTGGCTAGGTGTGGTAGTAGTTTGGCTTGGTGTGGTGATGTTGGTTTGGCTAGGTGTGGTATGTGGTCTGGCTAGGTGTGGTGATGTTGGTTTTGGCTAGGTGTGCTGATGTTGGTTTGGCTAGGCTGTGTAGTAGTTTGGCTGGTGTGGTGATGTTGGGTTTGGCTAGGTGTGGTGTAGTGTTTGGCCTAGGTGTGGTGATGTTGGTTTGGCTAGGTGTGGTAGTAGTTTGGCTTGGTGTGGTGAATGTTGGTTTGGCTAGGTGTGGTAGTAGTTTGGCTTGGTGTGGTGATGTTGGTTTGGCTAGGTGTGGTAGTGATTTGGCTAGGTGTGGTGATGTTGGTTTGGCTAGGTGTGGTATTGGTCTGGCTAGGTGTGGAGATGTTGTGTTTGGCTAGGTGTGGTAGTAGTTTGGCTTGGTGTGGTGATGTTGGTTTGGCTAGGTGTGGTAGTGATTTGGCTAGGTGTGGTGATGTTGGTTTGGCTAGGTGTGGTAGTAGTTTGGCTAGGTGTGGTGATGTTGGTTTGGCTAGGTGTGGTAGTAGTTTGGCTTGGTGTGGTGATGTTGGTTTGGCTAGGTGTGGTAGTAGTTTGGCTTGGTGTGGTGATGTTGGTTTGGCTAGGTGTGGTTTTGGTCTGGCTAGGTGTGGAGATGTTGGTTTGGCTAGGTGTGGTAGTGATTTGGCTAGGTGTAGTGATGTTGGTTTGGCTACTTGTGATGGTGGCTTGACTAGGTGTGGTGGTAGTTTGGCCAGGTGTTGGTATGGCTTGGCTAGGTGTTGGCAAGGTTTGGCCAGGTGTGTTGGTGGTTTGGCTAGGTGAGCTTGTGGTTTCGCTAGGTGTGGTGGTCTTGGTTTTTAGGGTGTTGTTGGAGATTAGGGTATCAAAGGTTATTGATGTAGGATCATACTGATTGAGAGAGACAACACCTGGCTGCTCGGCCATAACTGATAGGAGCTGGGGATCATTGCTGTCTATCGTAATGCCTTGAGCAGATCCTCTATAGTCCAGGCTGTCCATCTCACTGCCTGTTAGGTTGGATGTTTTTGTCTTGGCTCTGAAAACTGTGGAGAAAGAGTCATGATCAGAAGGAAATTCTGATTGTGTGTGTGTGTGTGTGTGTGCGTGCGTGCGTGCGTGCGTGCGTGCGTGCGTGCGTGCGTGCGTGCGTGCGTGCGTGCGTGCGTGCGTGCGTGCGTGCGTGCGTGCGTGCGTGCGTCTGTCTGTCTGTCTGTCTGTCTGTCTGTCTGTCTGTCTGTCTGTCTGTCTGTCTGTCTGTCTGTCTGTCTGTCTGTGTGTCTGTGTCTGTGTCTGTGTGTGTGTGTGTGTGTGTGTGTGTGTGTGTGTGTGTGTGTGTGTGTGTGTGTGTGTGTGTCTTTGTGTCTTTGTGTCTTTGTGTCTACTCACCTGGTACAGGATGTTCCTCTTCCAGTAGTTCAGATAGTGGCCTCCTTCTATTCGACATTATGGTGTCACTGCTATTCTGGAAACTTCTGTTCCCATGATGCACCACTGGAGACTTAATCCCTGCCCAGTAGACAAAGTAGGACTGTACCACAGTGATACTGGGAACAAAAGGGGTGTTTGATAAGGATCTGGTATATGATTTACCAAATATCGTTGTATTGTGGCCTAAAATAGATATGCATTATGGTATTTATGTCCAACATGGAATATTATTGTATAATATGGTGTGGAATTGTATATTATGGTTTTATTAAGGTATACTTTGGTTAGCTCTATCATTGTATGGTTAGGAATGTTGTGGTATGTAATGTTTTGATTAAGGTGTGGAGTGGGATGTTATTACTCATTACTCATCATATATTATGGTATATCATGGTATGTTATGGTTTATTATTATGGTATACTGGGTATCTTATTGTGTATTATTATGATATATTAAGGTATATTATTATGGTATATCCTGATACTGTATATTATGCTATATCATGATATATATTTTTTGTTTTTGTTTCCTGTTTATTGCACTTCTGTCTATTTGCACACCTGTATGTTTGCACACATTTTGTACTGTTATCTCTGAGTAACAGCTACTTATACTTATACTTATGCACATGGACCAACCGTTCCACTTTTTCTAGGCTAGGTATTGTGTGCTCATGGTTTTGTTTAGGTGGGATATGCATGTATACATGTGTTGTGTTTTTATGTGTGTATGTATACTGGCTGCTGGAACACCTAAATTTCTCTGCTGAGATGAATAAAGTATATCTTATCTTGTCTGAATGGTTTATATAATATGGTAAATCATTGTATGTTAAGGTTTATTGTTATGGTATATTATAATATATTATGGTATATTGTGGTATGTATTGGTTTGCATATTATAGTATATCAGGATTATTATTGTATGTTAAGGTTTATCATTATGGTATGTCATGATGTATTATGGTTTGGTATTATAGTATGTGATATATAATGGTTTATTATTACGGTATGGTGGGGAGCAGACTTACTAGAACTGGATGTCACCCAGCGGGTGGTCTGGAGCTCTCCAAACAAAGGACAGGTTCCTCTTCAGCTGTTTGTCTGAGTGGGTGAGGGTGTCGCCGGGGCTGAAGCACGCCAAGGTGTGCGTCCCAGGGGGGATGAGGGACCAGGAGCCACTCATTCCAAGCCGGGACCCGCCCTCTGGCCCCCCAGCACCTCGGGCCTGGAGCAGGAAACCCATGAAGTCACGAGAACTTCTGACTGTCACTGGAGGGGAGGGGGGGAGAGAGAGAGAGAGAGAGAGAGAGAGAGAGAGAGAGAGAGAGAGAGAGAGAGAGAGAGAGAGAGAGAGAGAGAGAGAGAGAGAGAGAGAGAGAGAGAGAGAGAGAGAGAGAGAGAGAGAGAGAGAGAGACAGAGACAGAGACAGAGAGACAGAGAGACAGAGAGACAGGGACAGACATAGGAAGTTGAATAAAAAAATTGAACCCATCAATATAGAAACATATGAATGCTCACTCCTTCAGGCCAGCCCTACACAAGTTCCTGTTCTGCCACCTCACATAGATGCTGTTGTAAATTTGGAAGTCATTTCTATTCTTTCTTCTATTCTATCAAGAACCTTGACCTTCAACTTCTGATTCAACATCAACCTCAAGGTATCTTTTCACATTTATTTTGCGTCTAACAAAGACAGCACATCTTTGCCAATCCCAAAATGTGAAAGTTGAAATTTGTGACAGCTAGTTTTGCAATATTTAAAACCCTGAAAATATGTCAGCTGCATTGTAAAACTGAGAAAACTGTTTCTCTCAGAAGTAATCCTTGGACAGAATGGAAAACAATGTGACCCACTTGTTTATAAGCACGATTTTATTCTACAGTGTATGTCTGAAGTGTCCATTAGATCAGAAACTGCCCTTCAGGGTTCTGCTATTTTCGAACTTGGAACGTAACATTTAATTCATTAATGTATTAAGACTGATGTAATTGTTTAAACCCTTTAGAGAGAGAGATTACGCTGCTTTACATTTTAAATCATTAAAACTATATTCTTACTATATTCCTGTGTTCAAAAAAGAGCCAGTACAGACTCAAAATCAATGAAAAGTAAAGACATGGATTCAATATGAGGTAAATATTAAATAAATTCATAAATAAATAAATATGTCTAGGAAATAACAAATAAATATGCCTGTGAAATAAATCCTTAAATAAATAATGACGCTATAACAAATAGTTTTTCATTTCTATTTTTTTTTTTTCAAAGGACTACTTAAATGTATTTCAGATGTCTTTTATTTCTGTGAGAGGGCAACACATCATGACAGGCTTCCTAAAACCATTAAAAACCTGCTTAAGAACACACTAAATTCCACTCAGTTCATGCTTTCCCTGGTCAATGAAACATGTTGTTCTCGGCTACGTGTGACCAGCAAAGGCCGTAGCACCATTAAGCACTTTGACCTGCACAATACTCCTTCAGATGTGTGGGTCCCAAGCCTTGAGAGACATCCCCCTGGATCCACTGGCTTACTGAGGCAGTGTAGTACAGTCCACCCTCTCCTTTTTCAAGAGTCCACATGTTATTCAACCTTTGGGAAAAGTCCGGGTATTGTTCAAATCCAACAGAGGTCAAATGCAGTAAGAAACATTGAGGCACTCAGTCCAAAATCACCCTAAAATGGAACAAGCCAGGGGTTTCAACGCCATTTATTTTATACCTTGTTAAATTTATTTTAATAAACTCCAGCCAGAAAGTGGCTCCCCTTCAGGCCAGATGCATGAGTCCACTTTAACCCTGCTCTTTTGGGGCTCTGGGTCAGCCAATGGAGTTCATCTTCATCTATCTAATGCAACTGCAAAAATAGCCTGCACCTTGGCCAGTAGGTCAAGGGATCAACACGTGTGAGACAGTTGTGTAAAAACTAGATGAAACCAGATTATTTCAAACCGGGACCTGGTCTTTTTTAACTGTAAGAGGATCCATCTTAATTTCCCTGACCCCTCCCTCAACTGTTTTGAATAGGTTGTCCCTATTTATTTTCAAGAAGTAATCCTTACTTCCAACGGATCCCCCCCCCCCCCCCAAGACCGCTCATCCAACCTTTTCCAAACAATCCCAACTTTTATCTTCATACATAGCTACAATTTCAACAACTGCAAATGTTTCACTCTTTCTGACCCTTTGCAAAATCTCTTCAATGGCATCAACAGAAAAAATGAATAAAAATTTTACCCTTGAATCATAAACCTTAAAAAATCGTTCCTCCTTTTGTGAAGCAGGAAATAGAACATCCCTGATGGAATGCATCCAGGCCTCACACATCTCCGTACTTTGAAACGGGCACTCAAACCACTGTTGATCTTCAGCAAACCCACAATGTCGCGGTACTAAACCTGGATCAAAACTATGACACCAAAAGCCTGCTGCGTATACCACAGCTACAGAGTGTAGGCCTTTATATGGGTATGTGACGTGTCTGTTTGTGTGTGTGTGTGTGTGTGTGTGTGTGTGTGTGTGTGTGTGTGTGTGTGTGTGTGTGTGTGTGTGTGTGTGTGTGTGTGTGTGTGTGTGTGTGTGTGTGTGTGTGTGTGTGTGACAGAGCGGGAGAGAGAACGAAAGAGATAGTTGGTGTTAACATGTGACTAGCTAGCCTGGCAGAGCGGGAGAGAGAACGAAAGAGATAGTTGGTGTTAACATGTGACTAGCTAGCCTGGCACCTTTAACATGAGTGCGTCATAGTAATATAGTGCCTGTAACTAGCTTGCTTGGATCTTGTCACATGGGTACATTATAGTAACATAATAACTGTAACTAGCTGGCCTGGCGCCTTTCAGGTGAGTATGTTATAGTAATAGTAATACAATGTTTACCCTAGATTTTTTTGTGGCATTGGTGCTGTGAGTTGGTAACCTAGCAACACTAGGTGAGTCTGGGGGAATGCCCCCCCGGAAGAACATTTGGAAGAACAACCCTTTAAATGGTTACTTCTGAGGTTTTTTAGGGGAAAATGTACAGATTGAGCTTCCAAATATGACATCACAACCAACAAAGTCAAAGTATCTGCTGAGACCAGATCATTGTGCATATGTGCCTTGAACTTAGCAGAAACATTTTTTTTTTGCAGGGGCGCTGACAATCCAGCATCGGCAGTGTGCCACCGCTGAATGCATAGGGGAAACACTGAGTAATATAGTACCTGTAACTAGCTGGCCTGGCACCTCTCACATGAGTACGTCATAGTAATAGTAATATAGTACCTGTCACTAGCTGGCCTGGCACCTCTCACATTAGTACGTCATAGTAATAGTAATATAGTACCTGTCACTAGCTGGCCTGGCTCCTGTTACATGAGTATGTAATAGTAATAGTAATATAGTACCTGT
>OLKM01000589.1:206554-209054 GCA_900291075.1 Melanogrammus aeglefinus
TCGTCTGTATATATATATATATATATATATATATATATATATGTATATATATATATATATATATACGATCTGTATGCCATACTATGTTCTATACATAATATCTAAATCTACCTACCTTGATAAAATAAAATTCAAATATCTATTGGTGTGGAAAAATAAACAATAACCAAAGAATGATAATATAGACAACGGATAGCGCAGAAAGCTAAAATAACAAAGGTAAATGTCAGGCATTATATATGTTACAATATATACAACAATATATGAATTTCCTTTTATGGGCCACCTCCCTCTAACTCCACCTACCCACATTGAGGGGGTCCTCCCTCTAACTCCACCTACCCACATTGAGGGGGTCCTCCCTCTAACTCCACCTACCCACATTGAGGGGGTCCTCCCTCTAACTCCCCCACATTGAGGGGGTCCTCCCTCTAACTCCCCAACATTGAGGGGGTCCTCCCTCTAACTCCCCCACATTGAGGTGACCTCCCTCACCCCACCTGCCTAACATTGTTTTCAAAATGTTTCGATTTGATTTAAAGGATTGTACTGTTTTTAACGTTGTGGCTTTGGCGATGTAGACACCCCTTGTTTAGTTATCAGCAGTGTTCCAGAGAGTGTGGGGTTTTGGTTCAAGCGATCCCAACATCGCGAAAAACTAACTATGTTAGTACTATAGTATTATGTAAGTGCTCTAGTACTATGTTAATATTGTAGCGTTATTTTTGTTCTTTAGTATTAGGAGTGTGGTATGCTGCTAAAAGAGAAGTACTATGTTATTACTGTAATATTGTGTTACTTCTGTATTATTATGTAAGTCTGGTATGATTCTAGTATTGTAGTGTTGTGAGTACTGTGGTATTATACTCGTACTGTAGTACTATGATAGTACTGTAGTATTATGCTATATTGTAGAATGTAGTGATTACTGTAGTGAACTTAGTGTAGTACTATGTTAGTACTGTAGTATCATGTTAGTACTGTAGTAGTATATTAGTAATGTAGTATCACGCTAGTACTGTATTATTATATTAGTAGTACTATGTTAGTATTGTAGTATTATGTGTGTGTGTGTGTGTGTGTGTGTGTGTGTGTGTGTGTGTGTGTGTGTGTGTGTGTGTGTGTGTGTGTGTGTGTGTGTGTGTGTGTGTGTGTGTGTGTGCGTGTGCGTGTGTGTGCGTGTGTTTGGGTGTGGGCGTGTGTGTGCGTGTGTGTGATTTTGAGAGGGCACTGTGGTGATAGAGTAGGATATATGTGATATATGTTAATAATATGTGTAACGTGCTCTATCTATCTTTATATATTTTGATTTAATCATTATAGAGCGTGAAGGTTTTGTCAGGTTTCTGTCTGTCCGTACGGTCTGCCCTTGTGCTTTGATCCGATGGTTGAAATACTGCGTCTCTCTCTCTCTCTCTCTCTCTCTCTCTCTCTCTCTCTCTCTCTCTCTCTCTCTCTCTCTCTCTCTCTCTCTCTCTCTCTCTCTCTCTCTCTCTCTCTCTCTCTAGCTCTGCGTGTGTGTGTGTGTTGTTGTGTGTGTGTGGTGTGTTGTGTGTATGGTCGTGTGTGTGTGGTGTGTGTGTGTGTGTGTGTGTGTGTGTGTGTGTGTGTGTGTGTGTGTGTGTGTGTGTGTGCGTGCGTGCGTATGTGTGTGTGTCACTCTCACACACAGACGCACGCGCACACTTGCACGCACGCACACAATCCCTCGCAGCGACACAGAGGCGGAAACCGGGGGAGAATCCATCTGCCCTGTTCGGTGACCGACCCAACCGGTGGTGAAACGGAACAACCGGGTCTGGCTCGAGACGACACGGAGCCATCCCGGGCTGGTCGATGGTCCCCCGGCTGGGTTCGAGAAGAGAGATAATACTAATAATAATGTATATATTTAAATAAACAAAGCGGATATGTAGGCTATGCCCCCGAGAGCGCGAGATCTACCAGTGACTGCACCACCTGCCCTCGCGCCGTTACCGGTAAGTCACACCGCAGATCGCGGTAACGGGGACACAAGAGGGAGAAAGCTTTAAAATTGAACGGCGTAGCGGCGATAACCGAGTGTCTGAAAGATGACTTTTTGATCTCTCGCCTCGCGCCTCCGTTCAGCCATGTTTGGGAGGACCGGAACGGGTGGGCTCGCGAGCTCTGACACCGACCGACCGGGGGTTACGGAGCACCGCTAGCCTTCTCGAGGAGCGCGGGGAATGGAGATAAAGTGTCTGTGATCGGTGTGATGTGGAACCCGGTCGGGATCCCCGCGTCTAACAGCCAATCACTTGAAACAATTTAGAACCGTTTTATAGTTGGGCGCGCAGCGGGGGGTCACGGGATCACACGGTAGACCCGGACAGATCCGGAACAACGGTCTGCGGGCGGGGAGAGGAGAGAACGTCGCCTTTGCTGTTTCTCGGTAAGGTTAACAGACTCTCGAGCCGAGGGCACCGCGCGCGGGGCACGGAGCGGGGCACACGAGGACAAACACACACACACACACACA